>JALXJV020000005.1:22084436-22246936 GCA_024633595.2 Lepomis macrochirus | reverse complement strand
TATATTTATTTATTTATTTATTTATTTAACTAATAAACGTCCCCCCTTTAGGCAGTGTCGTCAAGAAATTGAAGATAGCATCTGCAATTTGATTTGGAAACACCAGAAAGCGAGCAATGAAAAGAAAAAATCTATCTTTGTCATGAAACCTCAGGTATTTACACATTGTATAATATTTCGTTTATTATCAAATACAGTTATGACTTTACTTTTTAAAAAAAGTTCTATCTTGCTTGAAGAATTCAGCGTTCACTATGGAGGAAGATCCTCAGAAGTCATCTTCTACTGGTGTAAGAACAACAACAGAAGCCTTTAAAGTGAGTATTTACTGTTAATTTCATATAATTTCATTTATGGTTTACATACTGCACACATTTCTTGCCACATTAAAAACAAAATGGGATTTTTTTCTTCTTATGTTTCTGTCTTAGGTGGTTGGCAGTGTCTTATATTTTACTACTTTCAGTGTTGATAAACTTGGACAGCCTCTGGTGAATGAAAACCCCCAGCTGACCGATGGATGGGACGTTCCAACGTATCTTTAAGATGGATAAATGTGACATGTCATCAGAAATCGACAGTCTAGTCTGTCAGGTCATTTGTTTTGAACATGTGTTGCACATGTAGAGAACTATTTTGCCATGGGATAAAAATTTTCATTTTCAAAGATAGATGTCTTAATTTTAAATGCAACATTTATTTTAAAATATCCTGCATGTAAGTAACACTTTTAAGGTGTTTAATTAGAAAATATTGATTTTGCACAAACATAACATTTCCTGAATTGTTGTAAAGCTATCACCAGGTTTTCAACCAAGTCATTGGCACTGATGGACAAGAAATAGAAATGAAAGACAAAAGGTATGTCTGGGGTTATTAATGAATTAGTTTCCATCTTCTGTTTATGACTTGCTTTATGACTTTGCTGTTTGGCATATAACTTTATGATGGTCCAATCACTGATCTGTTCATTATAGACCCAAATCTATGTGTTTCAACTGTGGTGCTAGCAGTCATCAGCTGAGAGACTGTCCTAAGGTAAGAACAAGTAAGCATTATGATGGTATGAACCCAAGTTGAACATACAAAAAGTCATAACTTGATATACTACATTTATACATTATCACCTCTCTAGCCTAAAGACATGGCCGCTATTAATGAGAGAAGAAAGGAGTTTAATCAGAACAACAACCAGTCCATGCAGAGTAATCAGCGATACCATGCTGATGAAGTGGAGGAGCGGTTTGCTAAATACAAGCCTGGAGTCATGAGGCAGGATTGTTATTTTGTACATGACAGACATAAACATAATTTTATCACATGCAATATCTGTTGTAGCAAGTAAAAATTAAATATTGATCATTGAATATTTTACACTGTGTGTGCTTTTTAAACAGCGATGAGTTGTTGGCAGCACTGGGAATTGATGGCAACACCCTCCCTCCTCTGATTTATCGCATGAGGCAGCTAGGCTACCCACCAGGTTGGCTCAAAGAGGCAGAGATGGAAAACTCCGGCTTAACACTGTATGATGGAAATGGTATGTTTTAAATGAATTGAAACCTGTGTGGTTCTGTTGGGGTTTGTTTTTCTTTGCACAAACTACTGCAAAGCATACTAAAGTTTTTGAAATGTACAGAGGTTGAGATGAATCTGCTTTATTTTTCTTTCTCCCTTCTGTTTTATAGTTTCAAATGATGGCAACACAACAGATTCACACAACATCTCATATGATGTTTCCAAACTGGTAGACTTCCCAGGCTTCAATGTACCTTCACCACACACAATGAAAGATGTAAGGCCCATAATCCTTTAATATGATCGTTTCAAATGTTGTGCTTGAATATATTACTAAGTTATGGTAGTCCAGGTTTCTGAGTTATAGTTAAATTTCAGTTATATTAATATTTTGTTTTATTTATGGCTTCAGACAAAGGAAAACTGGAAAACAATGCAGTACTGTTCGATGTGACTTCATCAGCATTTTTGTATCTGTGCTAAAACTTAAAATTTGAATTATATAATTGTTTCAATTGTTGTAACAATAATTGATTTGTGCAAATACTGTAGTGTGCAGTCACTTTGAGCTTTATGTGTATATGAATTATTTTATCTGTTGCAAGGAGTCAGCATCATGTGAAAAAGTTAGAAGTTTCAGTGTTTTGTTTTTTATGTGGAAGGGCGTCGTTACCACAGTTGCTCCTCTCTTACTTTCTCTTACTTTTTTCTGACCTCAAGGAGTTTTTGCAATATGGATCTATTCCAATGCAAAGCAGCCACTTAAAGCCTAACTATGCTGCCTACCTGTCCAACAACTTCCCTGTGGTAAGTCCCTCAAGTGGTTGGGATTTTCTCCTCTCAAAACATCTCATAACAGTCCTGCTCTACTTAAACAAGCTTTCTGGATATTGTGTGTGAACAATTATGCAAACACGTTGGGTGTTATTTCTCGGATCTGTACTTATGCTCTATGATACCACTCTGGCTTAAAATGAAAGACACAGAGAGCTATTGAGTGATTATAATGTTACATAACAATTGTTGAAGGATTATTATAAACCCATGGTAGATACTGCAGCAATTTATGTCCCTTTCCATCATAGTGACACTTGACTATGAGTAAAGGTAGATGTTTCAAATCGTGACCAAATAATGAAAAGAAGTCCACACCATTCATATGCCACTTTGCTTAACACATCCTCACTGCTCAAGATTATTCAGTTATATAATCATGGAAATTTCAGGCTTTGCATCATTATCATCCAACTCAGAGGACAGAGAATAAAATTACCAGTAGGACATATTATAAATACAATTCTTAAAGAACAATAAAATATAAATACACAAACAAAATTATATAGAAAACAAACTAGTAGAAAAACAAGCAATACAAAAAAAAACCCATCAAAAAGTCATTGTGACACACCTGTTGTACAATCTAATCACATGAAGGATAGTAGAGAGAAAATACAGTTTAGTGTGCTCGATGCTCTAGACAACAATCCATGCTGTTCAAATGCAGTACATGCCCATTATTCATAATCCCATTTTCGACAGCCTATCAAAGTCCTCTGTTATTCCAGCCTCTGCATTTTTATGCTTCCACTCTTTTATCAGTTTACTGGCACCAGTGATGAGAGATGATATGTGATGAGTGTGCATTTCTGGCAGAGCCCTTAAATATTTTTATTCCACATGTCATTCCTCCTTGTCAACAGCCTGGTACCACCTGCAACAAGAGACGACATGAATCTGACTCTTCTCCACAGCTAAGGAAGAAGACAAGGCCCAGTCCTGATCGGAACTCGAACAGGAGCTCGGATATGGATATTGAATCAGGTAACTGTTCATCTTAGTCGCTTTTTTTTCCCAGCAGGCACATCATTATGTGTCACAAATGTCCTTGTCAAGAACACAAAGTTTCAGACGGATGACAAATTAAATAAAAAACCTGAATAAATGAGAGGAGAAATGTAACAAATCCAGAGGTGCGCTGCATGGTATGTAAGTAAGCAGTTAACATCCAGTCAAGCTCTGTGGCCGGTACAAAAAAGTTGAGCAGGCCCAGTTGACTCTGATTTTGTATCAAGATGAGGGAGTAGACTTACAGAGACACAAAGAATCAATGCCAAGGCACATTAAAGCTCTTCTTGCAGCACGTAGTAGCCCACAAATCTTACTAAGACACTTTATGTTGGTTTTTCCTTTAATTTGTCACCTGCCCATATGTTTTAAAGCTAGCTAACAGTCAAAAACTGCAACTGTAGTTTTTAGTTTTCTTGAACCCAGTAATACTTGAATCAGCTGCATCTTTGTTTGGTCAAAGATCCCCTTTCTAATCTTTGGGTGACTTTATTCATGTATTCTCTCAGACCCAGGTACACCTTATTATACTTATGGCCCAGGTGACTTCCAGTTTCAACCTCCCCTGCCCCCTGGATCTCCTTGCTTCAGTTCACCTCCTCCTTTACCCCATGGCACGCCTCCTGCTACACCTACTCCCCCACCTCTCCCCAAAGGTACACCACCTCCCACACCCACCAATGGCTCTCCAGCTCTGCGAGGGCAAAACTGGGAAATAGTTGATGAGACTGTGGAAGGAACAGAAGATGAGCTGACACTGGAGGAACTGGAGGAGCAGCAGAGGCTGATTTGGGCAGCTCTAGAAAATGCTGACACTGCCACTAATAGTGACTGTGAGACACCTGCAGTGGGAACACCTTTACCCAGTTCACCAAGTGTGCCCATTCCTGTCCATGTCAACACAGAACCCGAAGAGGTTGAAGAAGTGATGGACACCACGAGACCTGCAGAAACTTGCCCTAGCCGCAGTGAAAATCAAGGGGAACCGGGTGTTTCCACTCAGAGTCCTGGTCCAGTCAAAGTCCAGGACGACAGCCCTCAGAGTCCTGGCCCAGTCAAAGTCCAGGACGACAGCCCTCAGAGTCCTGGCCCAGTCAAAGTCCAGGACGACAGCCCTCAGAGTCCTGGCCCAGTCAAAGTCCAGGACGACAGCCCTCAGAGTCCTGGCCCAGTCAAAGTCCAGGACGACAGCCCTCAGAGTCCTGGCCCAGTCAAAGTCCAGGACGACAGCCCTCAGAGTCCTGGCCCAGTCAAAGTCCAAGACGACAGCCCTCAGAGTCCTGGTCCAATCAGATTCCAGGAAGACAACTCACAGAGCCCTGATCCAGTGGTCTCTAATGGGGGGGCTGGAGATACTGCTTCTCCTAAGCATGGTGAGAAGGTAATAGCTGTTCCTCATCGGAGCAACTTTGCAGCTGGAATTGTTCCATTTGAAGATACACCAGAATTTACAGAAGTTGCTGAAGCCACAGGGACATACCTTAGGATCAGAGACTTGCTTAAAAGTTCCCCTCGAAACTTGGCGAAGAAAAAATAAATTTAGACTATCTTCATTTGGAATGCAAGGATGCATAGATATTTTTTAAGCAAAAACATATATTTTCATTTTCATGACCATCCTATGAAGCATGTTTTTTAGCTGTTTATTATTTTGTACCAAGGTGAATGTCTGTGTTGTAAATACAGTGGATCTGTAAACGTACAGTGAGGGAGGGGCATTAAGGGATGCTGCAACAGTTTGTAGGTTTTGACCAATTAGTCAGTTTTTTTGTAGTTTTTTTGTAGTGTTACTTGTTTATTTTATTGTAAAATTTGTAAAATGGTAATTTCTTGACCTGTATTCATTTTTAATAGCATGGTGTTTTCATGGCTTTTTTTAATTTTTGTCCCACTTAAATTGCTTTAAAAATCAGTAAGTAAACATGCTTGTATTTGCTTCACTGCGTTGTTTTGTCTAGCAGCCAAGGCTAGATGTTGGTTTAATTTTATTTTGCTACATGTTGACAGCAGAGATGGCCAAATATGTGAGCTACCAGTATCCAGTTGATTGTAAGTTATCTTTAGTGAAGCTTAGTGAACACATTGATCTTCTGTTACTGTAACCTGCTCATTTTGATGCACATTGCAAATGAAATTGCATAGAATTGAAACTCTGCACTACAACAATTTTCATTGGTCTACATTATTTCTTTATTATACTATTATAAGATTCATATTACAGAAGAAAGAAAGTCCATCCACCCCTTCAAGTGATCTCCTAGTGAAAAGGCATCATAAAATGATCAAATATAGAATTAACACAATTTTAAATAAGCAATATAGTTGCTAGCTACAAACCTCAGTCAGTCATGGTTAGGCTTTAATAAAATAGTTGCCTGGTGGGTTTCCTTTTGGCAGAAAATAAGGCAAAAATACTATTTTATACATTAAGTAGGACATTTTAATATTATTTAGCATGAACATTTATATTTCTAATAATTTTACAGAAGTAACTGATAATATTTGGATCAAAAACATTGCACGCCATTTTACAGTTGAGAGAATTTCCCAATATGTTTAATACTATATCCATTGTTTTTCTTATGACTATCCATATTCCAAATTATTAGTACATAAAGTACAGGTGCATCTCAAAGATTAGAATATCATGAAAAAGTTTTTATATTCTTGATTCATTACACAGTGAAATAATTTAATGCTTTTTTGTTTCAATCTTAATGTAAAATGAAATATCTAGTATCTCAAAACATTAGAATAAATAATTTATAGAAAAGGAAATCACCATCTCCATAAAGCTTGTCAACAGTTAGAAACATGAAGTGCTCTAAAATCTCCTATCATACAGGTGTAACACCAAAATCTGACCTATCACTTTCTGTGACTACACCCAAACGACGATGTTTTCCTAACCATAACCAAGTACCGGCGCTGACTGGACTGGAGAAAACACAGTGGACCAACATCAGTAGATGACATGGCACCCCAAATCATCACTGACTGTGGAAACTTCACACTGAACTTAAAGCAGCTTGGATTCTGTGCCTCTACTCCTCCTCCAGAGTCTTGGACCTTGATTTGTGTGTGCATGGTGTCTCTTGATGCACTGGCTTCAGCCTCAGTCCACTCCTTGTGAACCCCCCACCAATTCTTAAATCGGCTTTGCTTTACAATCCTCTCAAGGCTGTGGTCAACCCTGTTTCCTGTGCAACTTTTCCTACCACACTTTATCTTCCAGTCAACTTTCCATGAATATGCTATGATCCAGCACTCCGTGAATAGAGTCATCTGTCAAGTCAGAAGTCTTCTCCATGATTGCGGTTGTGTGTGCTGAACCAGACAGCGTTTAAAGGCTCTTCTCAGGTCAACATTTCTGTATTCTACATTCTTAATTCTAATATTTTGAGATGCTGTTTTTTATTTACATGAGCTGCAAGCCGTAATAATCAATATTAAACAAACAACGATTGAAATATTTCACTTTATGTGTAGTGATTCTAGAATATACGAAAGTTTAACTTTTTCAATTAAATTACGGAATAACAGTACAGCCTTATTTAGCTTTATGTGGTTCCTTTTGATTTCGTAATTGTAGCAGTAAAGTTTGTTTTGTCTGTAAATTGTTTTGCAGTGAGTAGTGAGGCAGCGTCTCATCTTACTGAACATATCATCTTTGGTCAGCACCTACCGTTGACGTTCCTCTCGGCCGTTGGACAGACAGCACTCGCTCGCGCACGCTGGGCTGTGCCTACCAGTGTGTGATCCGAGCAGCAGTAGTCGTCGTGGTTCTCCACTCGCTAGCTGTGTAATTTTTCTTTCCTCAGAAGACGTAGGCTGTACAGAAACATATCAGGTCAGTATTAGCTCGCCCACGCTCGAGGTCTTTTATTTCCGTAAACTTGCTTTCCCTTTTTGCTGCTAATAAACCAGGAAACTTAACGCGAGATGAAAGTTGTTCAGGTTAGTGTTAGACGTTACACTTGAGGTGTTAGTTTAGCTAGCTAGCTAACCAGCCCTTGTCTTGGTCCAGACCGCCGGTTCGCCGTATTGCTCGGGCCTCACTGCTAACGTTACTAACAAATATTCATGTCTATTCTTGTGGTGATAACCGACGGGGATTCATTTAAACCAGGGAGCCACGATACAGTCAACGGACTGCTTATACAGCAACCATATACGGCAAACTATCTTTGCAGGTGATCTGACGTTAATCTGTAACAATGTGTTATGCTGACTGTCAACTTGTAGCAGCAGTGTGCCCTACTGGAGCTTCGGTGACATTGCGGAGACTTTTGGACTTCTGGAATTTGCTTCAGCCGCTAAGTTGTGCTTATTCAGATGTTTGAACATGTGGATGTACTTTATCGGCTTTACTAATCATAAAAGGGATACATAGAATTAGCTAGCAAGGTAAGTTAGCCTGCATGGTACTCTTTTACAAGCGTCCCTCTCACCAGATGTGCCACCTCATCGACAGCTCTCATTCTTAGTCCGTTAGCTAATAGACGTGACCATTCCGCATATTCTCTACCAGTACTCATTAATAATATCAGTATTTAATTCTCTACTACTATTTATGAAGACACTTCTGTCAATACTGTTCATATCTACACATATATTAAGATCTTAGATATGGATTTTTAGATTTGTATTTTGCTATATTTTCTACTTATTTTCTATTCCTTAATATCTTGATAGGCAAAGTGAGAAACTGTTAAAGACTTTCCCCTCAGGAATGAGTAAAGTATTTCTGATTCTGACATCAGTGAAGCAGCTGTACAATAGTGGTGTCTTTAGACAATCTTGCGGTTTAAAGGTGTGACTTTGGCATTTATAATGAAGCCTTTCTGTTTTAGACAAAAGGCAGTTTAACTTGTTTGGACTGACTGACATGACTAAAGTTTTGATGGGTTGCAGTCTTAGGATTTTGCAAAGGCAATACCTTTTGAAACATCTATTTCTACTAGTCTTTGAACTTCTCAGTAGGAATTTAAGCTCAAGATGTGTGAGAGAATGACTTACATATTTGAGGTCAGCTAAATATTTATCTTTTTTCATACATGCGTCATATTTGTTGATTTCATCGCTCTGGAATGGAAACGATTATATATGATTTTACACCAACTATGTAATACTAACAACCTCGTTTCTCTAGTTGACAAGGCTCTTTTACTGGAAAGCCTGGATTTTACATTGGGACCACAGTGGAAACCTTGAATACCCCACCATATATTTTATTATTTCAGGTTTCAGTTATGTCTGGGCACAATTGTAAGTGCCACAATTTGTGTAGGACAGGGCAGTGCTGATATATACTGGCTGTAATGTCTGCCTGCAGACAAATGAGTGTTGTTAACTTGAAAACAGGTGAATCACAGACACAGAGGAAGCAGGATCCTTATGATTCTTATTCTGTGCTTATGTCCTTTGAGCACTTTTATACATTACATCTTCCTATGTCAGGGCTAGCGAGAGGCTACATAATCATCCCAGCAGATGTTTCCTCAGAAAGGAAGAACCAGAGCTCGCTTTGGCCTTGTGATGACAAAAATAAGAGTGTAGGAGTGTGGGTGGCTTTAGTGAATACACACTTCTGTTTTGTTTGTTTTTTGTGTGTAAAGTAGTGGTGAGTTTAATGCATCAGGCTTATGAATCTCATAACAATGTCCTGCTTGCTTCCTGTGTAGCAGAAATTGAGAGGGATACCTCAGGCTCCTGAGGCATTGGTCTGTAGACCAATCACTCACTGCTGGACTTAGCTGAAAAACATTCCAAGGAAACCTGTTTTGAATTTGGTTCAGTATTCTTGGTGGCTAATAAAGCCTACTGGAAAACAAATGTGCAATGAAAACCCACTTGCTTTTGAAACCAGTGACACCCTCAGTTAATAAATACTTGGTGAGGCAGAAGTGGATGGAGAGTTTCAACTGTTATTAGAAAACATGCAAGCTGATTCAGCTAACGTCTGCGACTGTGTCATAAGTGGGTTTGCACTCCTGTAGTCAGCATAATGTGTTCAATTAAAGCATGTAGTGTGTGAGTACTGGACAGTCAGCAAGTTAACTAGTTTAACTCTGTTTGCATGCTTTTGATTCATTGCATCCATTGCTTGGACAGACACTGAGTATGCAAATGTCTGTCATTACCAACACAGAAGCTGATTATGTCTATGCTGTCATTTTGAGAAGTAAGAGTAGATCAGTTCTGTTTTACAGGCTGCCATCTCCCTTCTTCTCTTTGGTTATTTAGATCGGAAAAATATGAAACCAGACTAAATTGGATTTGGTTGTAGCCTAGTACTGAATGAGTTCAATTCATTTAAGAGTTTTACTTTTTATGAAATCCGTATATTAATTCCCTTTAAACTTTTGCAAAACATTGGTATTTGGCTTTCTTCCGAGCTTCAGATTAGAGTGAGAGTCAGTGGCAAAAGATTAACGTTACTGCAGTGGGAAATTCTCCAGACTAAGTGGATAATTTTCAGCTGACTGCTTCGGCTCACCAATCAGCACTGAAACATCCCCTGTTAATGCTCACAAGACAGTTGTAGTGAAGCCTTGTGGTGTTCTACTAAGACCATAATACATTTGATTTTTAGAAATGCTTATATTCCACAAGTTCATGCATCAGTCAGACTAGACATTGATAAAATTGTTGTTTTTTGGTCACAAGTAGGATGTTTTTGTGACTTTGATTTCCCCCAAGCTTCCTTCAGCCATTGAGATGCTTTCTATCTCTGGCGTCTTGACTTGAGGGCACTAATCAGTATCATTCAAAGGCACAGTGGGAGAAAACTGGAACACTGCATTTGTACTAGGTCGCTGCCTTCTGATGGCCACACTTTATTCTCTGCTGAGAAATATCTAGGAGTTTGTGTGGCAGAGTGTCTTCTTTGTTTTGCTGTTGTTTTGCTGAACCTCCATCCTGTAGCTCTTAGGCCCTTCCAGGAATGAAAGTTATGTTTATATGACACTGTGTGAAGTCAAGCATCTTGGCTTATTAAAGTGACTCAAAACAGCTTGACTTTATAGGAGAAATGAGACGGCACTGAGTTAGTTGATTTGATATTTTATAGGTTTCTTTCACTGTAAAATAAGTTAAAAGGATTTTGCGGTCTAGCAGGCTACTGCTATTAAAAATCCCCACTGTTATTTCCAAGTTAGGAAAAGTGCCTTTTTATATTTTGCAACATGCAACTCCTTACAAAATATTCTCCAGTTAGGGGTGCTTGTATCGCTTAGGGAGTTCAAGTCCCTGGTTGCAGATGTCCTTAAGGAGGAGTGTAGATGTTTCCCATAGGCTGGATTCTTTAAGTGTATATAGGTGTCTTGGAGGATATTTTCAAATGTATTGTACTGTCATATGTGTGTCAGTAAAGCTTTTAAATGTGGTTTTGTTGCCTTTCTTGGCCATGTCTTCCTTTAAAAAAAGAAAATATAACTCAATGGGCTTTCTCCTGGTTCAGCATTCAAAGTATTTTTGATGAGTTGATCGAAAGAAAATTAATCGACAAATAGTTAGATGATCAATTAATTGTTTCAGTCATTTTTTTAAAGCAAATTCATCTCATTCATCTCCTTAAATGTAAGTTGTTGCTGCTATTCTTTGTCATTTATGATAGTAAATGAAGAGTCTTTGAGTTTTCGACTCTTCGTTGGACAAAAGAAGCAATTTGAAGATTTAACTTTTGGCTCGAGACAAGTGGGATGAGCATTTTTCACAATTTCTTAACTTTTCATAGACTAAATGATGAATTGAATAATCATGAAAACAGTTGTCAGATTAGTCAATGAAAATAATTTAGTTGCAGTCCTACTTTGCCCCGGGATCCTGCAAGCATTTGCAATCAATGATTGTGTTAATAACAGAAAATAATGACACTATTTTATTTTATCCAAGCCTGTACTTAGATGTTCTGTGGTAAAGGTCAGGAGGAACAATAGCACTGCTTTGATGGAATGGTATGCCATGTGTGTCACAGAAAATGATTCAGTTACAACATTTATAGTCACTCACACTTGTTAGTCCAAAAAAGTGATAAAGCAAGTACAGAATTTGCAAAAATGCTGTGCTCTAAATCTATCCAGCAGAAGAACAGCACAAGAATCTGTCAACAAAATCATATCAGATCATGTTGCTGTGGTGCTCTGTACTGAAGTAGGTGGAGCTGCTACATACATACATTGTACAACAGATTGGCCTGAGAATAAACGCTTGTCAGTATTTTATCAGTAGTTTTGTTCTTGATTCTTGGTCACAATCCCACACTCAGTCATATTGTCAAACTGCTTACAACAGGGGGACCGTGTTTAAATAGTACATTCAGCCAGTCGGTCTCTGTGGTGATCTGATCTGAAGTAATCTGATAAACAGGATAATCTGCTGCTGGTGGTGGTCTTGTTTCTACAGTAATCCTGTTTTAAAAAAGCTGCCAACCGGACTTACCCTGATATGCCAGAATGATAGATTGAGTGAGAGACTGTGATTTTGATACTGTGTGTATCTTGGTCAAGGTCACAGATGATGATATATTCAAGACTTCAGGATGACTGCAATGTGGACTGCATGTCAGCAGGCCTTTGACAGGGTATTTTTAGGTCTAACTGTGACGCGGTGTGTGCTGAGGAGCTTGTTGTCACAACAGAAACAAAATGCCTCCATTAACAGAGCACCAAAACAAAGTCAATGAGCATGACTTAAAGGCACATCTGTACTTGCAATGTATTAAGTTATTGGTGTTAGTGCCACTCACAGCAGTATCAGAGGCAGGAAAAGACATTGAATAGTAGATTTACTTTAATTATTAACTTATAATTGGAATAATTACATTCCTTGTTAATTAACCAACCCTGGTACTTTTGGGTGTTTAAAGTAAAATAGAATTGAGTAAACCTAAATGAAATAATGTTTCGTTTTTCCTTTCTCTCTCTATCCCAACAGGGTCATTTCTGTGAGCAGCAGTTTTCTCCCTCCTCCCTTTTCCTGGTTTTTCTTTTTGTTTAATTGATTTTGGGGCGGAGAGAACAACTTCGCCATCTCAGAGCTGCAGCCAGTTGTTTTGATGGTCTGGGATCAGTCTGTACCCACTGACGGACACAAGCCTTGTGGGTCTGACAGATCACAGGAGAAAACATGAGCACAGCCAAGCCCAGTGGGATCAAAGTGCCCAGCAAGATAGCTAAGCCATCTAGCACCGCAGCCCCCAAGACCAACCCCAGCACAGGTAAGAATTGTCCCATTTTCCAGCTTCTTAAACTTGTGACATGTTCAACGTGAACATTTTGCGGTGTTATGTTGACTCTTGAATATTCGTTAGCCAGGAGTCATTTGGTTGATACTTTTGGTGCTGTTTCGAATTTCAGTTTTGAGTTGTGCTAGCTAATCCTCCTCAAAGAATGCTAGGGAAACTCTTTGAAGCTTAATTATTTGTATTAGCTTAGATTTGCTATAGGGGCTCACAGTCTCATATGTAAGGCAAGTGGCTATTTTGTGCAGTGCATTGGGAATGAGATTAAAGCTGCAGTAGGGAATTCTTTTAAGAATAACTTTTTCTTGTATTTGCTGAAACTGTCACTATATCGTGACAGAAGTACATGAGACAGATAATCTGGTATAAAATCAGGTTCCTTCTGCTGCTGCTAATGACATCTCCAAGACTTGCAAGAATCCATTGCTCCCAGGTCTAAATCAGTCAGAGCCAGGAGGAGTCTCTAACACAGAATCAATCACTGCTCATGCACATGCTATGCAGCCACCCTCCTCGCTCATGCTCTTATTCAGTCAAGCTCAATAGGTGCTTTAGAAGTTTTGCAAACACAATGGCTGAGAAACAACCACTAGTATTGACAGAACTGCTCGTCCCTCCTTTGCCAACAAGACCAAATAGTACAAAACGTGTGTGATTATGTTCCAGTTTCACAGAGAGCTTCTGGCTCATTATGTTAGACACCAATAGCGAAGAGGCATGATGACAAACAGGGGAGAAACTTTTAAGGGTGGAAAGTGGCCTGGGCGTCAAAGTGTTCGAGAGGCGTCTTTGAGAAGAAGAGTCAAAGCAAGAGGGACTGAGATTCTCGCCGTGGACAGCGAGCCCTACATGGAATGGTGGGTGGGGCTTAGTGGAGTGATACGAGCAGAGGACAAAGACACAAAACTTTTTGCATTGTGTGTTTAATTGTTACCGACTGCTGAACAGTTCTTTCATTGCTTGTAGTTGTTTCTCGGCCACAACTATTGAGAGCATGCGGGAGGAGGGGAGCTGTGCAGCATGTGCACAAGCATGGTGGATTCTTGGAAATGGTAGTAGGCGGAGCCAGAGGAACCAGATTTTTTTCACAAATCATCTGTCTCATGTACTACTCTCAGAATATAGTGACAGTTTTAGCAAATATGAAAAAAAGGTCATTTTAAAAGAATTCCCTACTGCAGCTTTAATGAGATCTAGGAATCATATCTTTTAAACTATTATCTTACCAAAACCGATGGTTTGTATGAGAATAGTGTTAAGGCCTTCTTTTCAAACTTTTAGCCTAGATTTCTCTTGCGACATCAATATTATTGCCATTGTTGAATTTAGTTTGAAGACCCTGACAATAGACAAGTGTACAAATATTGGTTTGGACTACCTTTTTAAGCTAGTAAGTGGAAAAATTTAAACAGTGGCACCTGCATAGTATAATCTAACATTTGTCTTTCAGACAATCAATCACTCAATGGATTTTAAAAAACCTCTATTCTCTTTCTCCTTATTTTCCAGCGGGAGCTAAAGTTGCTGCCGCCAACAAATCAGCTGCAAATGCCAGTGAAGGAGATGCCGAGAGTGCTGGGGAGACCTTCCAGATTGGGGAGCGAGTATGGGTGAATGGGAATAAGCCAGGCTACATACAGTTTTTGGGAGAGGCACAGTTTGCCCCAGGACAGTGGGCAGGGATTGTTTTAGATGAGCCAATTGGGAAGAATGACGGGTCAGTGGCAGGGGTGCGCTACTTCCAGTGTGAAGCCCTGCGAGGAATATTTACCCGCCCATCCAAGTTGTCTCGTACAGAAGGGGAGGCTAATGGAACCCAGACGGCACCGCCCTCTCGTGCTGCATCGCCCACTCCTTCAGTCGGTAGCGTAGCCTCGCACACACCCGCCACAAAGTCAGCATTACCCTCAACTACCACGGCAGCCAAGAAGGCCTCCTCCACTACGCCAGCTACGCCAGCTACATCAGCTACACCAGCTACACCAGCTACACCATCTTCCAACCTTGCACGCACAAACAGTGAATCAGTCTCCAACCTCTCAGACACTGGGTCAGTCAAGAAGGGCGAGAGGGAACTGAAGATGGGTGACCGTGTATTGGTAAAGTTTGTTACATTATCTAAAACAACTTTTTTCTGCCCAGCATATTTCAGCAAAGTGACTGTTACTAACACTGTTGAGTGCACTATCATCTGTGTGCTGTCCTGTTATACTTTGTATCTTAACAACAAGCACCTTCCTTCCTCAGTCTGCTGCATGCTTCATGCAGCAGGCTCCACAAACGTGCACACACTTGCAAACCTCCTCAGCCAGGAGGGTTTTTATAGCACATTATGTAAAAAATTGTTTCATTATTAGGATCCCCATTAGCACCAGCATAAGCGCGCTGGCTATTCTTCCTGGGGTACATTCAATTGTATACTCATAATAAAACATTGTTTGTTAAATAAACCAAACTGCAGCAGCTTATAAGACCTTCTCTCATGCAAGCATCTCAAAATAAAGAATTGCTTCAGGTTAGGCTACTGGACAGAGCTTTTCTTTACAACTGAAATTGAACTGAAAAAAGAATTGCAGTATAACACGACTCAGTGTTTCTCACAACTGTGGTAGGGACATGGGGGGTATATTTGTATATTTTTATTTGAAACCATACGTCACCCTATTTTTAGCAGGTTAATTCTTATTTTGCCATTTTAATTCTACCTTATTTTAGTGTTTACTCACAAACTAATTTAATCTGCTCACCATGCTTTTCCCACTTTTTATAAAGCCCCTCAAAAAACACAACTCACATGTGGGATTTTTTCATTCACAATTCCGTTTTCACAGCAGCAGGTGAGCCATGTGTTCGAGGCTTCTTGTTAATGATGTTGCTTATTGAAACAATCAAAACCACTGTGGTAGTGAATGACATCAGCACTAACAGGTACATTGTTGCTTTACTTGGTCTGTGCTTGTAAAATATTCCCCATGTCTGCCTCTTCCATCGTAATACAAGATGATGTCTCTCTAAGTTTCTCTGCAAAGTGCTAAAATGGGTCAAAGATAGCATAGTGGGGTGACAGCTAATATACCTGAGCGGTCCGCCTGAGTAAAGTCTGTATGGGAAACACAACTTATTTTAGCCATACAGGTATTACAGATTGTGAGCATTGTGTCTTCTTCACTCACGGTGAAGAACTTCCACACTGACGACATGTTTTAGCATGACTGTGACAATAATCTGTGTCTGTGCCACTGTGTACATGATTTGAAACATTGTGATGTGTGACACTGGTTCTGGTCCCCACTGATTGATCGGTGCATCTGTAGAAAAAACTATTGAATTTCCAATGTGGGTAGTCTGCTGTCATTCTGTTTTAAGCCTGTACATATTTGTTTCTGTTGCTTTGATGGAATTATCTCACTCAGGGTTTAATACCAGGCAAAGCTGATTACTCTTTAGGCTCTCTTATCTGTTGAGGAGATTAATTGTTGGCTAATGTTTAGTGTTTCCTTCTCAGGTTGGTGGTACAAAGGCAGGAGTGGTACGTTTCCTTGGAGAAACAGATTTTGCCAAAGGCGAGTGGTGTGGTGTGGAATTGGATGAGCCCTTGGGGAAGAATGACGGAGCAGTGGCAGGCACAAGGTTCAAAAGCCATTGGATCTGTACAAAACTTAATGAAAACTTGTGCTCAACTACATGCATACTATGACTTCCATTATCTGTCCCCAGATATTTTCAGTGCCAACCCAAGTATGGCTTATTTGCTCCAGTGCACAAAGTCACACGCATTGGCTTCCCTTCTACCACGCCAGCCAAAGCAAAAACAACAGTTCGGAAAGTAGTGGCCACACCATCAGGGCTAAAGCGAAGTCCTAGTGCCTCCTCCATCAGTACCATGAGCTCTGTGGCATCCTCAGTCAGCGCCAAGCCCAGCCGCACAGGCCTGGTGAGACATGGACACACAGTTTCAACAGTGTTAGAAAGTTGTACTCACGCTGTGCTTACTGATTAGTCTGACCTTGCTTGTGTTTTGCCTCTCCGTAGCTAACAGAGACATCGTCGCGGTATAATCGTAAGATTTCAGGCACCACGGCTTTGCAGGAGGCGCTGAAGGAGAAGCAGCAGCATATTGAGCAGCTGATGGCAGAGAGGGACATGGAGAGAGCTGAGGTCGCTAAGGCCACCGGCCATGTTGGAGAGATGGAGCGAGAAATGAGCCTGCTCAGGGATGATCAGGAGCAGGTCAGGTCACCCAGTAGTTTAATAATGACAGTCTGCAACGTCTTGTTGATCCTAAATTACAATAAGAGTCTGTCTTATTTGCCCTTCCACCTATATTGATTTTTCTTGTCCAATGTCTGTTGAAGATGGAGGCTAAGATGGACCAGTTACGTGCCTTGGTAGAAGCTGCAGACAAAGACAAAGTCGAGCTGCTGAATCAGCTGGAGGAGGAGCGTAGGTAAGAATTCACAGAAGTATGACACACTGTCACTGACAGTATGTAGGTGTCTATGCTTTTAGTTTATGGAGTCAGATTATTGAGACAGAATTGCGGCTAAGATCACAATGCTCTTATACTATTAAAGTCTTTTAAAGTCGTAAGGAGAAGGAGTTGGATTAACATTGCTCTTGATCATTATAGTGGAAAACTCTAAGCTCCCCAGTTATGTTGAAACAACCAAAACGCAATCAAGGTTATTTTTTTCCGTTGAATAGGAAGGTGGAGGACCTTCAGTTCCGCGTAGAGGAAGCTTGCATTACCAAAGGAGACCTGGAGGTAAATGCATAACACAGATCCATGCTATTGTAGCTAACACATTTTATTGAATTTGTGTTTGAAAAACAAAACATTAATCAGTACAATGATATTAAATGGGACTGCAAATCTGACATTTTTATTTTTATTAAATAAAAAAATGACAGGGATATTTAATTCGACATTTGTCCCTCTCATTT
The DNA here is from genome assembly GCA_024633595.2 of Lepomis macrochirus. Taxonomy (NCBI): domain Eukaryota; kingdom Metazoa; phylum Chordata; class Actinopteri; order Centrarchiformes; family Centrarchidae; genus Lepomis; species Lepomis macrochirus. The sequence continues at coordinate 22,229,385 of JALXJV020000005.1, read as the reverse complement.
AACATTTTAGCATTAACTCAGCAGCAGCAGGTGCTCCATGACAATAAGAGATGTTTTTGTTTGCATCAGCGTGTCAGCAGAAATCATGCACTCTGCAGTCTCAGTAGGCCTCGTCTTGCAATAGATAATGTGCTGTCAGATGCACCCAGTGGTGTAGGAAGTCTTTGGCTTCAATGGCCAGGCTAATCCCAAAACAGAAATAAATACATATCCATGAGATAATTAATTATCAAAGTTGGGGGGACTGTTAAGAAAGAACCTGCATTTTGTTTTTTCCTTCATATAACATTAACATGACAAGCAATTTATTACAGTACGCTCTAATTACCTGTTGTTTTTTTTCTCATATGAGTCCTGTTCTAATTCCAAGTTATGATATGCAGGGTATCGGGGCCCAGTTGTATTTGTGTTTATATCTGATCAAAGGATTTGTTATTTATTCCACAGTGCTACACAGGGGACCATGTCAATTACCCTGAAGGCATCCGAGCTCAAAATAGATGTTTAAAATGAGGGCTACAGGGTTAGAATACCCGTTTATCTTCTTTTTAACGTGTATACTAACATTTTATTACTTACTCACAGCTGTGGATATATTAAAGTAAAACTTGCATGCAGCTTGAAATACACCAACAAAAAACTCTCAGAATAGTCCAAACTAAAGTAATGCTGTGTTGACTTCAAGCTGTTGAAGGTATACTAATGTTGTGCAATGTGCTATAACCCTCAGTACCTCCCTGTTCAGTGATGTGATGTTACTGCTTCTTCTCCCTTCCTGCCCTCGTCTTTCATGTTGGTCCAGTGCTCAGCATGGAACCACTGGAGATGCTCCCTTGTCATTCCACTGCCCAGTCACAGACCTGAATTTAGTTTGTCCATCACAACTAAAGGGGAATAACACTCACTATAAGAATTCAATTGTAAATTTTATACAAATATATTTATGCCAGACAACATTTATAGTTTATAGCTACTTCACTCACAATAAACAGTGTCTTAGTATACTTTTACAGTGAGCCCAAAAATGTAAAAGTTTCATTATCACACCCTTCTTTCCTCATTCATTACCTTTGAATGCGGTATATCTGTTAGTTATGACAGTTTATTGTGTTAGATTGCATCCATTGAAGACCTAATGTTGTGTGACCTAGGATAAGCCGCTGACATAACTTTTAAAAATGAACCTTTAACTTAATTAACATTCATTGGCTAAAATTTAAGAATAGAAGCACAAAATTGTGCCACTAAATGCTTCAGTAAGTTGCCTTAAAAACGTATTCCATAGCACAAAATGTCAAGAAATCAAATGAGAATCCTTTTTGTTTCTTCAGCCCAATGTGCTTCTGTGTTACTGATTGATTTCTGTTAAGTTGGTCACAAATCCTGCACATGGTGGTCTGATAACTTGTGGTTTCTTATAAATACTTAATATAAACAGTGTGGACAATGGCCTTATAACCAATGAGAGAAAGCAGTGAGGGTATTGATAATGCTACAAGCTTTATGAGTTATATAAAAACCCTTAAACCATCATAAAATCAAGATGTAATGTGGGTTTAGCTCAGGGGTCGGCAAATAAGTCTGGCATCGGGCCAAATTTTTTTCAAGCCATTATATGGCGGACCAGAACAAAGTCAATTTATTTCAAACTATATACCTGTTTAGCTCAGTCGGTACTGTAGCGTGACTCCCGGTAGGTAGGTTGTGAGATCAATACCAACTTACTGCGGATATTTTTTTCTCCCTTGTGAAAAAAATTGAATAAAAGGACACTTTGCACATGTTCACATGTTACTGACGGTTTTTTCAGAGGTGTGTCAAGCAAGCCAGAGTGTCTTTTGAATGTCCTTCAGAACTCTTAAAAGTAAAAGCTCTTAATAAACTCGACATTAAGCATTGCTGCAAAAGATGTTCTCATGCTTTTATTTTAGAGGCACAAACACTTAAGAGGAAGTGATTGTGTGAGGTACTGTAGCTGTCATGACTGAGATCTATTTCAGCACCAGCCGTTATCAATTAATTTATTTTTTATTTTCCTGCTATCAAAGCAATCTGGCCCGCAGCCAGATATTATTACTGGCAGGCCGGTTCTGGCCCACGGGCTGCCTATTGCCGACCACTGGTTTAGCTAAAGTACAATACATTAAAATCCTGTTAAATCATCTGACACAACATTAGATATCTTCAGTATGATATAATGCATTGATCTCATGTTACATAATGAAGTACAGGTGTCAAGAAACGACCATCTCTGCTTTCTCTCCATGATGTGGTGAAATCATGTTTACTTAAATTTACTTGCTGGCTTGACACACATTATCAAATTTTCTATGTATCATAACAATCAGTGTGCTTTGTTCACCAGGTGTCAATTTTGCATGGATACTTCTAAACTGCCTCCATCAAAGTACTCATCCTGCACATCCATAACACATGGGCCCTGTCTTTTGCTGCTTGTCTTGTGTTTCCCACCAATCTTTCACAAAAATCCCTGTGTGCAGCTGTTGGTGGCACAGCTGGAAAGTTCTGCATGGGGTATCCTCCCATTTCCACTCATCCACCACTCCCCACCCATCACCCAGTCCCCTTTCCCCCAGTCCCCCAAATACTCATACACAAAGACATACACACAGCATCACCATTATTGTTGTCCAAATCCCTCCATCCTCTCTCCTGTCTCCCTCCCTCTCTGTCTGTGTTGGGCTGGCATGTGATGGTGGCACTGGTGTGTTCTCTTCCTCTCCCCCTTGTTTACTAACAGACGCAGACCAGACTGGAGCATGCCCACATTAAGGAGCTTGAACAGAGCCTGCTATTTGAAAAGACCAAAGCTGAGAAACTCCAAAGAGAGTTAGAAGACACTAGGGTAATGAATTCTGCTCAGCAGTGTGCTTCGTTGGAAAAGAGGGCCTGGGCCGGGGAAAGTGGCCAAAATTTGCAAGGTTTACGGAGAGCTGCAACTGGAGCTTTGCTTTGTATGGGCTTGTGGTGAATGAACCCCCCAAATGCATTTTTTGGTGCTTCACATGAGAAAAATAGTACTCATGTCTTTACAACAAACCAACTAAATCAAATAATACACTAATACATATATTAGGTTTATTTAAATGCTCAAATAAGTCGATCCTACGTAAAGTTAGATTTGCAAATTCAGCATCCTAATTTGTGCCATTAGCTACAGATTTTTAAAATATTAACTTTCCTAACATTTAAATTGATCCACTCAAATTTACTTTACTTTTACTTTGTTGAAAAGTATAACTTTCTGGTATAGCTCTCAAAAAATAATCACATTCATCTTTCAGCTTGTCGCGAGTGACAGCTCTTGTACTATTTTCCAATAAGTTTACCCAACCTGAACTCACTCTTGCTTTACTAGTATCACTGCTTAACCAGACAGACAAACTTTTCCCTTTCCCAGCTAATCATTTTCTCAGTTATCCTATGTTTTACTTCCCCAGTCCTTCCCAACATTCATGTGTCCTGCTTATTTGGTGTCCCTACGTTTTGCTAGTCTAATATCCGCTCCACCTCCCAGACAATGCATCCTTGTTTTGCCCTAGGATAGTCTCATATTGGGTTATTTGGAAAAATTTAGTTCTATAGGAATATTGTCTAGTTTCATGAGGACGAGGGCTATAGTTTATACATCTTTTGACAATTATTTTATCAAGAAAATGTTTTTTTTGTGATGTTGATGAATTGCTTCACTTGTGTTAACCAAGTTATTGAATTTTAAGTTGAAGCAGCAAAAAGAGATGCATGTTTGAGAATATTAGAAAAAAATATAGATTTGGAATATGGTCGGATTTACATAAAAATAACTACGTCAATGCTTCCTGAGAATTTTTCATAGTTCATACCTCTCCTAAATAATGACATAAATAACAGCATTAATTCAGTAAGTTTTAGTTTAATAGATGGTGGAAAATGTTTACTTTGCTATAGCTCCATACATGCTTTCACTGTTCACTTCCATTATTTGGGCCATACCTTTATAGCCACAAGAGGTCAGTATAACACCTTGTTTTGGGGATCAATGTTTTTTATGCCCTCCTCATTAAGCAAGTAAATTGAGCAGTTTCTGTGTCACAAAATATTGAGTTTTACTTTTACCAAGGGCTTTGTGTTATGTTATTGCAGTTTACCTATCTTTTTTTTATTTGTTCAGTAACAGTAAGTCCATAACACGCATCTGTTAGCACACAGTGGTTCAGTATGTCAGATTGGGACACATTTTTGAATATAAGATTTCTGCTTTTAAAGGTTGCTACTGTGTCGGAAAGATCCCGTATTATGGAGCTTGAGAGAGACCTTTCACTGCGAACAAGAGAGGTAGCTGACCTCCAGCTGCGTCTTGGGACACAGCAGGGCTCTGAGGACTCAAACTCTACTCTTTCTCCCCTTCTGGAAGAGATAAACTCTCTAAGGGATCAGTTAGCTTCCCAAGAAACTAAGCAGCAAGAAGAGCTGGCAAAATACAAGGAGAAGCTAGAAGCTCAAGAGAAGACCCACACTGAGGCAGTTGCCCAGCTTCAGGCTACATCTGTAAGGCTGTCTGGTGACAACGAGCAGATGCAGATGCGTTTAAGTCAGGCTGAGAAGGAGAATGCTGAAATTACTGAACTCTGGCGTTCCAAGCTGGAGTCTGCCAATGCCTCTCACCAGCAGGCCATGGAGGAGCTGAAGGTGTCCTTCAGCAAAGGCGCCGGTGCCCAGACCGAAGAACTTATAGAAACTAAAAGTGCACTCGAGAGGCTCAAGTTAGAGCACAAGTTGGCTCTACAGGAGGCTGCAGCCAAACATGAAGCTGAGACTACAGTTTGGACTCGGGAGACGCAGGCACTGAAGGCACAGCTGTTGTCTTTGACTGAGGACAAGGAGCGACTGGAAGAGGCACTACGGTCCAACGTTGAAAAAGCAGAGGAGCAGCACCTTGTGGAGATGGAGGATGTTCTAGGAAAGCTTCATACTGCTGAACTGAGGGTAAACGAGCTTGAGGAGAAAGAAGCAATATTGGCACAACAGGCCCAAGACAAGGATGGAAAAACCAAAGAGCAGATGGCAGAAATTGTGGCACTGCGCAGCCAAGTAGCACAAAGTAACCAAGAGCTTGTGACCCTGAAGAGTCAATTAGAGGTGGTTCAGAGCCAAGGAAACAACCAGGGGGCCAAGGTGGGTTCTTATTCACCTCCTGATTATTGCATAATATTCCATCTTCAGTGTGTTTTCATGAAGTGGGGTTCTGATTTCTTAGTATGGAACAGTGATTTTGTTTTGTGTTTCCTTGCTGTTTGCTTTTGTTCTTTTGTCCATTGTATTTTTTACATGACGTGCTGTAGGTTAGTGAATTGAGCTCCCAGTTGGAAGGCCGGCAGCAGGAAGTCCTCTCTTTACAGCAGAGTCTGACCACTGTACAGCAAGAGAAGAACATCCTGGAACAAGAGCTTGGAGGCCTGGTGAGGCTTATGGCTTAATTTTAGTTGTGGATAAAGTACCTCTTTTATGATTGAAGTCACTTTTTTCTTGTTCAGTTCACTTTGATAAACAAACTATGTAATTGTGTTATTGTTTCTAAACTACCTATATCATGTCTTTGGCATTTCTCTACTGCAATTTCTTGTTGCTTACCAGCCAAAATGCAAAAATACAGATATATCTGCAATAAGCTAATAAGCTATTATCTGCAAATATATTTGCTTCTCCGATGTATCTTTGCTCTCATGACTAAACATAATTTATATGTAGTGTAAACTATGATAATCCTAAACAACTCAGAAAAAATCATATAGAAAACCTTTATGCAAAAGTATTTTTCTCCACAGAAACAGAAGTTGGCTGAAAGCACAGAGGAGCAGACAAAATCTGCAAAAACTATGCAAGGTAAATAATATAAGCAATTGTAAAATGTTTTTCCTCCCATCTTTTTCATCATCTGCTACTATTTGGCCTTTTTCAGTCTACAAAGGCTTCTCGGATCTAAAAAGTAACATTTGTCTTTTGCAGAAACACTTGAGAAGCTCAATAAGAGTGAAGAGCAGTGCACATCCCTGACCACTGAATCAGAGTCTCTAAGAACTCAACTTGCTGGTGAGAACATTAGAACCACATTCTTTTATTTTAAATGTTTTGTAAGAAGTACGTTCTTTCAATAGCTGTATTGCTGTATTTTCCTTTCTCGTTGAATAATAACCGTTAAAACTATGCAAAAAACTGTCTCATCTTTACTCAGGGCTGGAGAGGAAGCTGAAGGCTGCAGATGAAAAGCTTGAGCAGTTTTCAAAAGACAAAAGCAAGCTGGAAAACGATATTTCAGACATTATGAAGGCATCTGGTGATAGTTCAGTACAGCTGACCAAAATGAATGAAGAACTCATACAGAAAGAAAGGTACTGCTTTATTATTCCCTGTTTTAATTCAATACTCCACTTAAAACAGATTATACCAATGTTGGCAAAATCGTATTTCCCTGTGACATGTTAGATTTTTTTTGTTTTATTCCATGCTAATGTCAATTTATATTCCCATTATCTAACCTGTCACTGAACTTCTCATGTTTAAACATCACTCAGGAGGCTTGAGGAGTTACAGAGTCAACTAGAAGAGGAGAAGGAGAAGGTGGCACACTCCAAGGAACAACTCCAGCAGGAACAGTCCCGCAAAGAGCAGGAGCTGAAAGAGACCCGAGATACACATCAGTCTCAAATAAGTAGCCTTCAGGAGAAGATTGCTAACTTGGTTAGTATTTTAGGCCGGTCACAACGCATTCCTCTTGTTTTACTTAAGTGTGCCCTTTAATCACCAGGTGCATCGAAACAAGTTGTTCTTTTTTTCTCGTTTTCTAGGAGAAGACTGTTAAACAGGGTGAGACCGTAGTTGAGGAGCTGAAGGCCTCACAAGAGAAATCCTTCTCTCAAGCCTCGGAGCTTCATGTGAAGGAACTTGCCCTGCTACAGAGTCAGGTTGACAAGTTTAAGCAGGAGCTCTCCTCCTCCAAGGACAAAACACAGGAGCTGGAGAAGTTGGTATCTGAGCTGCAGCCATACAAAGAACAGGCTCAGGTAAGCATGAAAAGTACAGACACATTAGTTGAATCAACGCGTTTGAAAATTTCCGCAAGGAACTTTTTTAATGTAACAAAGATATTTTATGTTTTACTGATTTTGCTAATGTTTGATCATTGAGAATCATCAGGACAAATTTGACCTATCCTTTAAGTAGATGAAAATTTGATACGTCATGAAAAATGATACCAAAAACATCACCATTCACAGACGGTTCACCAGTTATAACATTAAAACAGATGAAACCAAGTTTTGAGAGACTACATGTAATGTACATATATGAATTTGTGTCTCCATTTCTCATCAGTCATTAATGTGGATCATCAACATTTTTACTCTAAATTACCATCCTACAGATTACTTGTGATAAGTTGTTCATTTTCCCCATAACATTAAAGCTAATAACCTCTTTTTTCATATTCATCTTTGCTGTGTTTTGGATGTTGACATGGGCTAAATGCTTGCAGGGGTACATCTGATAAAATCATGTATTTGATGTATTTTAATTCATGGTAATTGGAAAAGCCAAATAATTAGTTAGCAGTAAAAAAGATTTAACCAGTTTTCTGACTAATAAATGCTAATTTATGCACTGTGTAGGATGCTGTTTGTGTTCTAGTTGACTCACTATTGACCTTTTTGAAGTCGATATTTTAAGTATTGCTCTTAGTTTTCTTTCATACATTAAATGATAACTCTTTTTTCCGTGTACCCCTGCTAGCATTGTTTATTATACTGAGATTTCATTTAAGTAGAACATTTTCACTTTCTAACAAAATGTAGTTTTATGTGTATTTCTACATCATGGAAGGCATTCGTTGACAGTATTAGCCTATACAGTATGCATTTTCAGTTCAAATCTATAAAGAAACACAGTATATTTACAATAATACACATAGAGGATCTGTATGTAATGTGGATCCTCCTAATAATTCAAGTAAGTCCTATATAAGATGCTAGAAGTGATCGTAGTCACACAGTGCGGCAGCCAGCATCCACTCTTTGTTTATATGTTAAATGTGTTGGCATCAATGTAATTAATACATTTATTAAAAGTAAGTAAGGGCTAAAGTGGAAATGTTCCTCTTTATATTTTTGAAAATCATTGTGGTGTAAGCTGTGGTGTAATCTTTGCCATTTTTGATGCTTCTGCAGCTTAACCTGTCCAAATGCATATCACTTATGTCCATATCTGCTTGGTTTATTTTTGGATTCATCTTACGTTTCCCTGTGTATATATATTCCCCTCCTTTTTTTCTTTCAACTTTATTTCCCCAGTGTCTTTCTGCTGAGCTTGACTCCTACAAGCATGATGTTGAACATTTGTCCAGAAAACTGGAAAAGCAGAGTCTAGATCTGGAAAATGTGTGTAAGGAGAGTGAGGATGTTAAGGCTAAGAAAAGTAAACTGGAGAAACAGCTTTCAGATGTGCAAAATAAGCTCTCTGCCCTTGAAATTAGTCACCAGGAGCTTTCTGTCCTGAATGAAGAACTGCTAATAACCCGAGATAAGCTTTCAAAAAATCAAGAGGAACTACTGGCCAACAACAAACGCTCAGATTCACTGAACAAGGAGTTGGAGAAGCTCAAAGATCTTCTTCAGGAAGTTCAGACTGAAAACAAAAACCTGAAGCATGCGAACGGTGAACACAAGGCCCAAATTGAGGAGCTTCAAAGGCAAAATGCAGAGAAGAATGACCTACTTCTAAAGCATCAGCAGGACATGGAGCAAATTGAGACTAAAAAGAAGCAACTACTTGAGGATTATGAAAATGCCTGCAAGGAGAGGAACAGGCTTGAAGATGAACTCAGCGAAAGCAGGTCAAAGCTCATATGTGAGAAGGACAATCTGATTTTAGAGAGAGATGCTGCTAGAAATGCCAAAAAATCTCTTGATGCTAAGAATACTGAGTTGCAGGCCAAACTTAAATCCTTGAACTTAGAAAAAGAAGATCTTACAATGAAGAACAGCCAGCTGCAGGCTCTCACAGAAACACTGACAAAAGAGAAGGTGGAGATGTCCTCTGAAATCAGTGCTGCTGTGTTGGATAAAAAGAGCCTAGAGACAGTGAAGGAGGAGCTCCAGAATAAGCTCACTGTCACAAAGAAAGACTTGGAGAGCTCTGTCCGTGAGTGTGAAGAACTTAAAGCCTCAAAAATGAGCCTGGCCCAGATGCTGGAAGAGTTCAAGACAAGCAGCCAGGTGACTGATTCGGAGAGGCTTCACCTTCTGCAGGAGAAAGAAGACTTACTTGCGAGCCAAAGAAAAGTCTGTAATGAGAAGGAAGAGCTTCTCAGAGAGATAGAAGAATTAAAGGAGAAGCTTCAAGTCTTAACAGAACAACTGTCTCAGTCCAACGAGAAATTGAAATCAGCCTTATCGTCTTTTGAGCAAGAGAAGCAAGCTTTTCACCTTCAGAATTCTGAAACTGAAATGGCTCTACATGCTGTACGAAAAGAAAAGATGAGCCTGGATTCAGCGTTAGAGCAGCAGAAAATGGATTATGAGCTTTTGGCAGGGGAGAAGGGAGAATTAGAAGAGAAGCACACAAAAGCCCTATCTGAAATGAATGCTCTATCTCTTGAACGCGATAAGCTAGCTAGCGATAACCGAACAACTAAGGACCAGTTGGAGAGTTACTCCAGAGATAACGCCCTCTTTATCCAAGAGAAGTCTCATTTAACAACATTGCTAGAGGAAACTAAACGTCAAAAAGACGAGGTTGAAGCAGCGATTACGTCTTTGAAAAGAGAAAAGGCTGACCTACAAAATAAACTGCAGAAACATAACTCTGATATTGAAATTCTTGAAAAGGGCAACGCTGAACTTTTTCAAGAGCATACTAAACTAAAGATGGATTTTGAGAAGAGTGATTTAGAATTTGCTCAACAGATTGATAACCTTACAAAAGATTGTCAGCGTCTGCGGTCATTGCAGACTGAGGCTGACAAAAAAGCACAGTCCTTGCAGAAAGAGAACCAGGGGCTGGTTCAGGAGATCCAGGAGTTAAAATGTCAGACTGAATCAATGTCAGAGGCCAAGCACCTTCTTGAGACCCAGCTACAAGCTGAATCCAGCGAACGGAATAGAGCGATATCCGACAAGGATGGGCTTTCCACACAAATTGAAGAGCTGCAGAAAACGTTGTCCAAAGTTACACAAGAAAATAAAGAGATTTCTTCTAACCTTAAGAATGCTGATGAACAAAATAAGTCTGTTATGGTTGATATGGAGGCTTTGAAAACACAGTTAAAGCAGCAAGAGCAAGAAACTAGTCAGTTGACAGAAGATAAAGAACAGCTATTATCTAAGCTTGAGGAAATGGGCAAACAGATGACCTTCCTCACGACAGAGAAGGAGGACCTTTTAGCTGGACGCTGCAAATTGGAGCAGGACATTTCTTCTCTCAGCACCAGACAAGAAAATTGGCTAGCGGAACGGTCAAGACTCCTTGGAGAGTTAGAGAAGTTGCACGCTAGCCAGAAACAACTAGAAGTTGATGTCAAAGGCCTACAGACCGAGAAAGAACTATTGGAAAAACAATACAAGAATGCTGTCATGGAGGTATCTGCTTCTGCTGCTGTGAAGGAAGAGATTTCCTCCAGCATCTCAAATCTTACGGCTCAGAGGGATGCCCTGCAGGTGGAGAGAGATGAAGCCACCCAGCAAGTCAGGCAGCTCGAGTCCCAACTAAAAATTGCCATTTCTAAGCAGCTTGAGGTATTCCTCTTCCAGTAGCAATCACTGACACACTTTCCTTAGAGTGGCTGGGGCTATGTGACCTACTCACTGCATGCTTGCTGGTTGGTCTCCCTTTCCTCTTTCCTTTCTTTTTTCGTGTCTAACTTTCATCTTCCATTTACTAACTGCTGTTAATTACCCCTAGCTCCCAGCCTTTGCCTGTGGGCTTATAACGTGATCTGATCACAAATTCTCCTGGGTTACATGAATATGTAGGTTTAAGATGATCCTTAACACACTCACTATCTGACGGTGTTTCATATTTGTGTAATTGATTTTACTAGACTAGACTTAGTGATGCCACGTGAAAAAACAAGTTTACTTTTAGGCTTGCAGAATCTCTCTAAGCTGATTGGTGAATTACACTTCAAAACTAGTATAGACTGAAACAAAAATATCTTGATATAAGTCAGTTTTCAGAGGTTAAGGAAGAACATCTGACTCATTACACATGAGGTGTCAGTATCCGTTCTGAGGCCACAGGTTTTACAGTATTTTAGAGTATATACTAATTATTTCCCTCCTTTGTGTAGTATTTTATGTTGTTAATTCTAAACCAGAGTGGACTTGAAAGTTGCCATGAAGTGAGATTTGGACAGCTGATTAGTAAATCAGTAATTAAGATGGCTAACTCATTAAGCATGCAGTTAATTTGTTAAATATTATCAAAATATGATCATTTGTAACAGTGCATTATGAATAGCTTCATCAAATGACCTGTACATTTTTTATTCTGCTTGGTTGAGGTCATTAGGTGTTGACGTCAACCCACCGTTTGCTGCTCTTGATTTGAAACTGTTCTTAACAAATATCCTGGCTCGTGCACTGTTTAGGCTACAGAGGCCTCTGGCAAGAGTGCAGAGGCTCTCGAACAGCTGACAAAAGAGAAAGCCAGTTTGATGCAGGAGAAGAACGAAGCCCAATCGTTGCTGGAAGAGCTTCGCAGCTCGAAGCAGGAGATGGAGACCCAGGTAAGAGATGGGTCTCTGCAGAGAAAGTCAGTGAATGTAAGCTGTCAGTGTTAAAAGTGGCTGTCTTCTCAATATATGTGAGAGAAATTGAATAAAGTGAAATATTCGGTATGTGTCTTGTAGCTGTAGCTATACATATATTTGTCATTATTGTTCTAGATAACAGAATTGAAGAAAGAGAATTCCAAGTACCAAGAAGGTATGAAAGCATCCAAAGAGCAGCTTTGCACAGAAACTCAGAGGACGAAGAGTCTGTGCCAGGAAATGTGAGTATATCTGTAATTGTGGCTGCTGGTACAACATTAATCTATCAGATTTAAATTGAATAGTATGAAGGAATTGGTGGGTTAAAGACAATTGAGAGACATGGGAGATGAAATTTCATTTTCATTTCACAATTTCAATTCACAGTATGTTGTCAGAATTTCTTAGATGACTTTTTTACATATGTATTTACTTAGTGAGAAGCTTAAAGAAGCAGTTTCTGAGAAGGAGCAGTCACTGCAGACGCTGCAAGATGAGAACAACAAGCTGATCCAGGAGCTTGATAACAGTCACAAAGGCCAGAGTGATCTTGGGAAGGTGCACCACTTTACATCCGTATTTAAAAAAAAAATATTGCATAAACCTACAACCATCAGAACATTTTGTTTCTGACCATGATTGTATTTGAACTTTTTTTTAGCTCAAGGATGAGCACTCAAAACTCAACAAACAGTTGAAAGAGTTGAAGCAAAGGTAAGAGAATACACTGTGATTTTGTGATTCTGGCAGTTTTTCCCATCTGCAAATTCACCTGTACTTAAAATCCTGTTGCCTAAATAAGCACTTAATGTTTTCATCTTGGTGACACTTCCTTATTATGCAGTGCATTCGTAATTACATGACTATTATGCCATGCTGTTCTTGTCCTTCAAAGCCTGCCCAATAATGCCTTCAGGTACTTCACACCTTTAATATTTTGTGATCAGTCATCATCATGTAATAGTACAAATAACAAAATAACCACATAGACACATGATTAGGAACAAGCAAGGTGCGGTCACATTCCATTTTCGTCTCAACGACGAGGGTGGGTAGTATAAGTTGTGTATGAGAGTCATGCGGCAATTTGTGGTCTTGCTGTGTGATAATGTATTAAAATGGTTGAGACCGAGCATATCCGCTAAGATAAAGCTGAACAAAGAAGAACCCAGAGCCATCATACAAGTTTCAATAGAAGTAAATGGGAAACGGAGCAAACATTTGTACGACTGGAGTGTAATGTGACCAAACCTAAAGCCAAAGCACGATACATCCTAAGTTATTATACAAAAAGTAAATTAACCTACAGCCCCATCTCACTTAACTATTTTGTATGTGCTTTCACTACTGATTTTGCATGTTATTCTTTTGTTTTTGTTTTGTTTTTGCCATTTGGGCTCTGAATTTCCTACTTTATTTCCACACTTAATTCAATGGCTGTAGAAAAAGTATGCCAAATATTTGTAAAATGTTTGAACTAAGATTTAATTGGTATTGTGTATTTGATAGAGAGAGCACCTTGAAGGAGCAGTTTGACAAGGAGAAGGCTGCCCTCCAACAGTCCATCCATAAAAACAGTGCCTTAATTTCAGAAAAGGACCAGCAGGTGGAAAACCTGAGGAGCGAGGTGAGAATCCAATACATGATGGTAATCTCTTATTCTCAGTAGGCATGGCAGCTTGTCGACAGAACTGTTGAGCTTGCACAGAATGAATTCAAGCAAGTCGAACAGAAACTCGAGCTGCACAGAAACATTTAGAAGCACAAACTTTGACTTTGTGCTGATTCTGTGCAAGAAAAGATGCAAGAGGATTTGCCCCACTTTCATTTTGACTGTGTATAAAGGGATCCTACTTAATGACACATTTCTTCTTGCATTTTACTTAACGTAAACACAACGAGGACTGTGTATTCAGATCTACACTTGTAGACTGAATGACTTGAATTGAATTTGTGTTTGTATTACTGTTACTGTTGAGCAAGTGATTTCACTTGCTATATGTTTCTTGAGCAAAGAGGAACATTTTACAAATATTGAATAGCCTGGGTTGTTTTCCTCACAGCTGGCTGTACTGCGTGGGGAAAGTGCCTCTGTTAAGACACTGCAGGGTACAATTCAGGCCTTGGAGCAGGATAAGGCTAATCTACAGGAGCGTGTTCAGAGACTGGAGAAGGGCCTGGATACAGGCTCAGAAACCGTCAACAAGACCTCAGGTAAGAATGAGATTAACTCATGACCACAGCTAATGTTTCTAGTAGCCCTTAGGTACATACTCTGTGAGGTGAGCAAAGCAAAGCAAGATTAACTAGTCTACTGCATTTTATTTAATCTTGTATCTGATGTTGTTTCCAGGTGATGCAATTCTGGACCAACTAAAGGAAGATAAGGAGACTGCAGAGAGTCAGGTGTGTTTATTTTTCCTTTCATCCTGAATAATACCAAACACAAGCCTGGACAGGTTCAGAGTTTTGCCATTCATACATTCAGTGTAAAGATACCTCCCTACCCCGGCCCCTAGAATTTTTCTGGTTTGACAATAACCCAAGCTCATTTACATTTTCATCCTATTTGGGGCAGTTGTACGGAAAGTCTTACTGAATGCTGTTTGTGAAATGACTGTGCTGCTTACTCAGACATTCACTAACAAACACAGCTTCTGATTTAGCAGTAGCTCAGACTTTTATTGTTTACTCATATCTGTTACAGTATAATATTTTACAGAGCTGAAGTGGATATAAATTGATTTGAAATTTTACTAAAAGCATATTGCTCTCCTGACACCTGACTTCAGCTCTTATCGGACTCATGAATCAGTATCACGGTTGCAGTGGAGCATTTCACCCACAGTGGTGGGATGATAACATGTCATCGTTCTCAGAAAATTCCTAATACTCACCTCCAGCCTCTGTTTATTCTAAAATGTTATACTGTTTTATCTGTCAGTGATGACTTGAGTGTTTTGTCTGGCAGTAGGTGGGTCCTAATTTGAATCTCAATTTTTTTTCTTTTCCCTCTCCCTCCCTCTTTCTTAAATCCCAATTCCTCCTCTCTGCCCTGTCTCTGATGTTGGCAATACTACACCTCCATCAGGCAGCGGTTTGTTAATGTTTTTCATCAGCTTCACTTGTGCATGTTTGCCTGTCACTGTGGCTCTTGTGTTTCGTCCAGTGGATCACATTTTAGTTGATGTCAAAACTAAAAACGGTCTTTCAAAGATGAATCAAGCTTGATTTCTTTAGCATTTACTTTTCTCTCAGCTAAAATTCCTACAGTTATCATATATGGCAGACATCAGATCTGTTGAGTACTTTTACTCAGTAAAATGCATCATACATGGGTATTTTACAGACTCTCTTGATGAATCATTACAAGCTTTGATTTTCCTTTGGCTGACATGCTAATTACCATCATAATCAAGATTGGGTTACTATTTGGAGGATATGGTGAGACATAGTTATCGTTATCTATAGTCCTTGTCACAGGATTGAGGCATATCATACAGTGAATAAACTTAAACAGGACAATAAACTTCACAGGAAGTGTACACAGTGTAACACAATGTTTTAATGGATAATAGATTATGATTGTCCATCAGCAGCACTAATGCTACTGTTGTATATGTCCTTCACAGATTGAGTTCCTGAATTCAGTCATCATTGACCTCCAGAGGAAGAACGGGGAACTCAAGGACAAACTGGAGACAATGGCAGCTGCTGCTCTCAATGGGAATAACCCAAGTGAGCTGGATAACTATGAAAGGTAAGTCCCATTGACAGCTGATTTTCCAGTACAACTACAGGGGTTTTTTGTAAACAGTCACACACGGAGGTGTTTTCTTTTTCTCTGCAGCCATGACAAGGAACCCGTGAAGAAGAAGCCTCCCCCAAGGCTGTTCTGTGACATCTGCGACTGCTTCGACCTCCATGACACCGAGGACTGTCCCACACAAATGCAGATGCCCGACTCCCCTCCACACACCACATACCACGGCAGTAAGGGCGAAGAGCGCCCTACTGCGACATCTGTGAGGTCTTTGGCCACTGGACCGAATCCTGTAACGATGATCAGACCTTTTGAAGCCTTTTCCACACTCGTTCGCACAATCACAATATTTGCACATCATGTCGCATTATGCTGTGCTTTTGGGGGTTTGGTTTGTTTGTGTGCTTTTCGTGTGCTTGTTTTTGCCAAGCGTCTTTATTGTCCACGCCAGTCCTTAAGCGCTCTTATAGGGGAATGGTCTCCTCAGAATCTCTTTCCAAAAATTCAGAAACATCCAGAAAAGTAATATACAACAGTTATTTGTATTTGTAAATGTAAATGACTTGGAGGGAACATGTTTGATATTCTGGGTGAGTGAGACGATACTGTAGGTGGATATATCATTGTGGCAGAAGCGATGATCATTTAAGTTATCAATTACCTAAAGTTGTTTGCACAGCTTGTTGGGGCATATCAAAAGTAATATAGTATCATAATAGGTGTTTATTTGAAACTGTAAATGACTTGATTGAAAAACAAATGTCAGATTGCGCAAAAAATGGTGAGCTATAGTTTATTTTTTTATGCCTGGAAATACTATGTACTCTAAAGGTTTGATAGTATGTGTGTATTATGTGAAGGGTAATCACAGGGCAGCATTTGCTGCTCTTGCCTGGGGTGGAACAGTGAAACCCAGTGATGTTTGGCTTTAATAGGAACTTTTTTATGGTCCTCGTGAAGGGACAGCTGGATGATTGGTAAGAAAGAAGCAGTGAAATTTCAAGCACTTCACACTTAACTGTAACCCCTGAGATCCACTGAAAGGACCTTTCCAAAAAGTTCATTTGCATTTAAAAGAGAATTTATGTATGAAACAATGACATACTTAGGCATTTCTTTAAAAATGTTTTGAATATCTGTATAAAAATAAATGAAATTTATGTATAAATTAAATATTTAACTGTGTGGATTGTTCAATTGAGTACAGAGACACTGCAGAGCCCCAGAAACCAACCAGCACTCCTGGTAGCCTCTGCCAGGATTGATGTGTGTCAGTCAGTTTGTGTTTAAAAAAAAAAAAGTTATCTCAAGAAAATGTACCAGTAAGTATTACAACTTTCAAGGCCCCTTCTTAGACCAGGATGACCACAAATCAGCTGATACACTGGGAACAGTCCATGGGGCCAAGTTATTCAGCATTTCCAAGATGTCAAGGACAGATCGCATGTATTCACACCAAAGAAGACTAGAAGCAAAGAGAAAGCCATAGAGTAACAAAGTATTACTGAAGTCTTAAATTAAGCTTAAGGAAAATCTAATGGCATGTTTTTGACTAGTTGTTTATGTTCACATCTTGACTTGGGTTAAGTCCCATGAGTAAATTTGTCTCTCATATGTAGCTTGCACAGTGACATTAAACACTTTGAGGTTTTAAATGGGGCAGTAAGTGAAAGAAAGATGTCCATCAGTTGGGCTATGCTACTTGGTTTGTACAGGTGACATGATGGCCTCCATGTGGTGGAAACAAATGTCCTTCAGACTGCTTCTTTCTTTTTATTTAAATTAAATCATTTAAAGGTAAGCAAAGAGGATGTATGCAGGGAAGCAGCCAACATCCAACTGTAATTAATTTAATATGCATTAATTCAACTCTACAGCATGTTCACAGTCAGCAGGTAAAGAGTGTTTTTTTTATATTATTTGGTCTGGTGGGTAGTTTAATACTGGTTAAACCCAAGCCTGAAAACCAGGACTGATTTGGAGGGATATGGTTGTGAAGTTGCATTAGGTCAAACTGACAAAAGACGTGAAACCTGCTTTAAGATAAAACAGTCCCTTTGCTTTAGGAGTTTTGTTGTGTGAGCAGAAGTTGGTGAGCTTCAGATACAGACTGCCATTTCTCCAGCTCCACACTCAACTCCACAGTCACTGGTTTCAGTTGGACGGGCACAGAGCTGTCTGCGTGGACATCCATCCCACATTCCTTCCTTCCCTTTCCTTTGCCTACAGACGACAACATCATACAAGATTAAGGAATTTAACAGCAGGCTGACAGAGTTTACTAACAGAAAAATTAAAGCACACAGCATTTAATTTTTTCTTTACATTGGATGCTGAATACTTTTATGGATATTTCAGTATTTATTTATGTCAAAACCATTTTAAAAATTAATAAACACTGTCCTCTGTTTTACAGCTGAAAATTATCTGATGTTATCCAGATGATTAACCTTTTAAAGCTACTGTGTTATGTGTAGCATCACTGCCTCCTCTGTGCTTTGCTTCCTTGTCCTCCTGCTTGACTTCTTTGATTTTCTTTTCCAGATCCTAAAGATGAGTGAAAAACATATCCCACATTAAATTAATCCGTTTGACAAAGTGTTCCATATGTCACCAGTTTCTGTTAGTTATAATGAATCCTGTTTCATCCATCCATCATCAAACACTTATCCTGGGGGCTAGAGCCAATCCCAGCTGACATTGGGGGGTACACCCTGGACAGGTTGTCAGTCCATTGTCAAACAACCACAC
Organism: Lepomis macrochirus; assembly: GCA_024633595.2. Classification (NCBI taxonomy): domain Eukaryota; kingdom Metazoa; phylum Chordata; class Actinopteri; order Centrarchiformes; family Centrarchidae; genus Lepomis; species Lepomis macrochirus. The sequence continues at coordinate 22,211,071 of JALXJV020000005.1, read as the reverse complement.
AGGACAATTTCAGAGACACCAATTTACCTAGCCTGCATGTCTTTGGATGGTGGGAGGAAGCCAGAATACGCGGAGAGAACATGCAAACTCCACACAGAAAGGCCGGAAAAACCAGGGTTTGAACCCACAACCTTCTTGCTATGAGGCGACAGTGCTAATCACTGCACCATCATACTGTCCCGAATCCAGTTTCAGTGTTTCCCAGTTATGATTTTGAGTGAAATGGACCAGATAATGATCATACTATCTCTGTGTAAACACTTATTTAGCATGTTAAACTTGCCTTTTTAAGTGTTTGTGTAACTTTTACCTCAGCCTCTGTGTGCAGAACACAAAGGTCACAAAGAACATCGACCTTTTGACCGCTTTTGACCAGGCTTTGCAGGTCAACATGCACAGAGCCGAGGATTCTTCTGATAGGGGCGTCCTGGACCAGCTCTGGTACAGACTTCTTCTTTTTGTCTTTAGACTTGTCTTTGGTGGAACCAAATTTGATTGGAGACTGATGGAGGTAACAAAGACATGAAAGATGGAGGAAACAATGAAATTATTATGTTTTAGATTAGATAGAGCAATTTTGGTTGAGAGAAAATAAAAGACCCTGACCTGTCCTCTCCAAAAAGTCAGACTACACTACCTTCAACCTAAAGAAAATCTGATCCCCTCTCTCCCACCAATAATTTCTGTACAGTCCCTTAATAATTTCAATTTGTATTTCGCATCTACTGATACACATGCATTTTTTCAGGGGCATAAGAGAGTAAGGGGATCCGCTAGTCAGTTCTACTCCTGCACATCAGTATAATTGCCAGCTGCTCTAGATTTAATGAACTTTCTTGAGTTTCTAGCTGAAAACTGGAATAAACTCCAAGCTTGTAACCTTCTCTTTATTTACAAAGACTATGTAAAATTCTAAACTATAATGTAACCAAAAAATGTCAGTAATTATGCAATTGCTTTTGTATTTATGATATGGCACCTGTGAGGAAGGGGACCTCGGGAAACAATTGGAAAAGTGATCGTCTGCCGAAAAATGATTACCGGTAGGCCTATGTGTAATATCTTGTTTAAATTTGGAAAACGGGCTGTAGCCAAATTAACATGACTTACTGCAAACTTAGATATAAAATGAAGACAATTTTGCAATTATAATTATGACTCTGCTTTATTCTACTTGCTGGGTAGGCCTACCAACCAATCCAGTCCTTTTTACCTGTTAAAATACCTTTTAAATGGCCAATACAACTCATAAAATGCAGTATTTCACTTGCCAGAAAGTGATTGAAGCCTTTTGTTATTGACTGAAAGGTTATTTCTGCCCTGAAATTAATTAATAACAGATTACAGCTCACCTTGTACTTTTTACCTTTTAAAATATCTTTAAATGGCCAATACAACTCATAAAATGCAGTAGGCTATTTCACTTGCCAGAAAGTGATTAAAGAGACTGGGCAATACAGCTCCAGCAGACGGTAATCATTTTTCGGCGGACGATCACTTTTCGGCACGGCCAGAGAAACGATTCTGAGAGGATGCTTTATAAATTCCAGCGACAGGTTACAACAGTGAACGGGTGTGGTTCTGATTCACTCACGCACACAAATCACAAGGGAGAAGTTACAAAGGCTCAACAGTCCCTGCTGGACCGAACGAAACTGTCTGTCTCTATTCTGCAGCTGATGACGGTGAATTCGCGGGTTCGCGTGCACGCGCGCACCGTGCCATAACATTTTTAACAGGTAATGCACATACAGAAAAAAGCAGGGTCTCCAGCTGGTCTGGTCTGCCTAATCTGTAGCAGGGTGCAGCAGTTTGTGTATCAATGTGTCTGTTGGTGTCCATGTGTCATGTCTTGTTGTGATGAAATGACTTGTGATTTTGCTGCAAACCAGTTTCCCAACAGGGACAAATAAAGACAGATTGATTGATAATGAACTATAATATGCATGGTCACAGTATAATGAGTGAATGAATAATAGCTGAGGTGTGTATCAATACAATATTGACACAGAAAATATCGTGATACTATGCTGTATCAATTTTCCCCCCACCCCTACTAACAGATGACTAATGCATGGGGTGTCCACAGTTTGTAAGTCAGTGGGAAGTAAACAATTAGCTCACTTCTTTTCCTTTCCTGCCTTTCTTCTCTTTTACAGTTTGGCTGTGGGTGGGTTTGGCGTCATCGGAAGCTGCAGGCCATGACAGGACCTAAAATGTCAAATGCCAGGGTATGAGTCTAAACACATTTAGCATCTAAACGTTTACCTCCTCAAACCTTACTTCCTGTACCTTTTCCTCCTCTATCCTCAGATAAAGGCCTTGATTGAAGAACCTCTTTAAGCCTCCCAGATCACTGACAATGTATGTTTGTTTGTCACTGAAGTCCATGCTCTCTGACCATGTCAGCTTTGATGTGCTGTGTCTTGACACTGTGGAAAAGTAGATAAGAAAGTTTGTTGCACAGTGGGTACTGCAAACATAGAAAACAAGCCGGGCTTCTGGTGAGTCAGACACACAAAGTTGAAATAATAAACACAAAGAAATCACAGACTGAGTGGTGAGTTTGGAAAGTGTTCGTTTCATGATAATTCTTGATAAAAATGACCAGTCCAATCATCTGGTTCCAGGGTGTGTATAACTCTCCATTGGCTGTTCTGACTGTACGTTTGTCTGAAGGCAGTTCTGTAAATTCTACAGAAAAAGTTCATCCCAGATATACAGAATAAATCACTAAATTAAATTAATCCAAACAACATACTGGCATTCTTTCCGAACTCCTTATTTCCACTCCATGAGTGTCATGCAATTGTTCTGCATAAAGTGCTTCTGCTTTATCAGTGTTTGTGCAGTTATTGATTTTCCTGTAGGGAAGTGTCTCACTAAGTGTAATGTCACAGCAGGTTTCCTCAGTGGACACCATCAAGCCTTTTGCGTCTGGTTTGGATGTTTCTTTTTCACAGTTCCTGTTTGATTGTAGGTCAGCATCACTGGAGCCGTCCTCCGTCACATGGGCTGTAGCTGCTGCGTCAAACTTGGACTCACTGTCAAATGTCTGTGAACAGCACCAAATTTAAAATAAAAAAAGATAGTGAAAATATGTTTATTTCGAAACAGTTCTCTGGACATATTTATGTATATTATCCTAACTTTAATTTTTCACACGGCACAGTATTTATTGTTTATTGTTCATTTTAAGATAACCTTACAAAACAAGACACATGAGCGCATTGGACAAATATAGGTGTTAAACTGTTCTTTCTCCTGTAATGGTAGCTACTGTGTTACAATGTTAATAAAGTTGAATCTAATCTACAACAACAAAATGGTTTTCATATGTGAATATGAAATTTCCAAATTTTGGCAAGTTGCTAGTTTGTTGCTAGTTTGTACTTGTTTTTGCCATTCAAATCTTTTTTAGACAAAAATATTCGTGTTACCTTCTTTTGTCCCTACTATTTTTATTGTAATTATTATAATGTTATCACATTTTTTAGTAGTATAGTATAGCAATTGAATTTTTGTGATTAATAGACATACAGACATTTTGTCCCAAGGGGACTGTGGGGCAGCGCTGCTCTGATTGGTCCAGTCCGGAGTGATTCTTAATTAATCAGACTGGAAACACCTGAGTGTGTTAATAATGTATTTTTCTGCTCTGTGGTGTTTATTTGTCAATGACTGGCAAAGATTTCTGTGAGATCAACATGTTGCTCTATTAAATTAAATGTTTTAAATGTGTGCATTGTCTGACTTACTTTTGACTAATTAATGCATAGGCTCACATTTTTCACATTTATCTCAAAACATTACTCACGTATGTACACTGAAAGAGCTGTTAATTGCTGTAATTGCTCCTCCTCACCATACTGGCTGCAAATAAATGTTGCATTCGGAAACATGTCTCCAATAGAAGTGATATTTTCATTTCTCACTTTGTGTAAAAACATCTAAAATTCACATCAAGTTACTTTCTTTTTTGTACAAATACCCACTTTTTTCCTCTGACGGAAGAGTTGCAGTGGAAGAATTTTATAACAGAAAGAATTTCAAACTGAAACGATTGTAACTATACCCAGCTGTTTTGTCTAACTCATCTGTGTTGAAACCACATATTAACATTAGCTGAACGTGAGAATGCATTTTTGCAAAGAATGAGGACTTTAGTCTTCCCCCATCTCTTCCGCTGGAATTACATTAGGAAGGGGATCTCTTTGCAGTCAGTACGGAGAGGAGGAACACTTAGAGCTACAAATGACTCTTTAAATGTAAATATGGGTATGTGAGCATTGTGAGTATTAAATATTTACTTAGTTTAACTAGTTCTTACATATACACATACACTTACACATATGATATTTTTAAACGTGTGAATTATTGAAAAAATAAAGAATACAGCAGAAAAAAATGAATTTTGCCCAAAAGACATTCGCTTTGAATTAAATTTTCACATGTGACATTCCGGGCTTACAGAGCTGTAGAGAGAAAAGCATGGGAATGATACGTCACCAGGTTAACAGATGTTTGATGACTAAGGAATTCATATGTGATGAAATAGCTGTAGGTGACAACGGGGAAGTCAGGAGCATTTCCATCTACGTTAATCAATGGGTCTGGGATTCCCCTCATCTTGCCCACACACACTGTGGTTGATGCCTGGTCCACTATCAGATCTGTACAAAACAAAATGATTCTCATATTATGCATTTTTAAGGGAAACCTTGTTAGGCATTGCAGACTTAACAGGTGTGTCTCACTGGGAGAAAAAGTTGTGTTTAATTTAATCAAGACCACTCGCTTGACATGAAGGAAATGAAAACTAAAAACAAACATCTCACCTGTCATCTTGGCCAAGCCCCTGAAACAATGTCTTTCCTCAGGGGAGATCCACGAGGCGTCCAGGCACGAGAGGCGTGGAAGACTGTCCACAGTGACGCCCGGGTAGCAGGACGCAAGAGTAAAGGGGTTTCCCTCCAGCACCAGCGTCTTGAGGCAGGGCAGCGTGCTCAAGGCGTTCAGCAGGGCCCGCTGGTCCTGAAACTCACAGTCACTCAGGTCCAGACACACCAGCTGTGGCCTGAGTTCAGAGACAGTCACTGTTTTCTACAGAACAGCAGTGTGTTGTATTGCAACGCTGGCAACTTTTGACAAACAGTGAAAATGAGGAAGAGAATGAATTCATTTTTCCTTTTTACTCACAAATAAACCTTGTAGCACAGATAGCATAGTGAAAATGAAACTTATGAAATTATTTCAAACGAGCACTCCAGCGATTTTGTCACGATCCTGTCCTGTGTGCTGGGTGTTTGGGTTTTTGGTTTGAGGGTTTTTTGTGTTTCTGCATGTTAGTCTTGTCATCTGTTCTGTTTAGTTCTGAGTTTACGTCTGTGTTGTTTTACCCCATGACTGCCTGTCCAGTGTTCCGTCTGTCCCCTTTGTTGTCTCTGCCTGCTTGCCTCTCTGTTGCCCCCTGTTGTTTCTGTCTGCCTCTCTGTTTTCCCTTCTGTCTCTCTGCCTGCCTCGTTACCCTGATCCCACTCACCTGTGTTGCTCCCGCCCTGCTCGTTAGTCCCCTGGTGTTTCTGTTTAGTCCTTGTCCGGTCATTTTCGTGTCGTGTAGTGGGTTTACACTTTGTCATGTTTGTACTCTGTGCCTGCTCATCCCTGTCTCGTCTCTGCCCTGGATCTTCCCCATTTTTGGATTACCTGTGTGTTTTGGATTTTGGATAACTTTGTTTGGACTCTGTTTATCAGCCACTCAGTCGTAAGTGTGCTCGCCTTTTGTTTGCTCAATAAACCTCAGAACTTTACCTGCTCTGCCCTGCACTCCACACACTACCCTGCACCAAACCCTGACAGATTTAGTATTACACTTCCATATAGAGGGTGGCGACATCTTTAAAAGATGAATGGCCAAGGTCCAAAAAAGTTGGATCCTACATTTGCAATAATCCAACTCATATCCTTTATTTGACCCCCTGCTTAGTAAATGCTTAATCGTTATAAAAAAAAACACTAGAACTCCAGTTGGTACCTGCAGATTTCTGTTAAAGATTTTAAGTCTCTGTTTGGGGCGCTTTTTACAAAGAAATTGCAACTGCAAGCTGAAGAGTCACCCTACTACACACAGTGTGTGTGTTCAGGCCAGACACAGATATAGAAATACTGAACTCATGAGTCCAAGAGGTCCCCTCCATCCTCACATTTCTGTAAATGTTTATATTAGTCTGGATGTTTTTGGTATTCATTTAAAAACAGTTTTCATGCACACAATGATCTAAAAGCCTTTGTCTTCTCTACTTGTAACTGTCTCAAAGACATGTTTAATGGAAATGTCTATTTTGTATATTTGTGGGTGTAAGTTCATGAATAGTTGAGTTCATACAGCGATTTAAAAATGGGAAAAACGTGAAGTAAAATGTAAAAAGGGTAACATTCACAAAAATATCTTATAATGTGTAATTTAAATAATGTTAAAATGTTCCTTTAAGTAAGGTTTATTTCAACGAACAACAGAGTGATGGGTAATGGGTCACATGACTAAAGTTGGGATAGGGGCATGACCATGGCATTGTGGGGAAGAGACAATGCAGAGGCAGAGCAGAGCATGCAGAGGAACGACATACTGTAAAGCCCCAAATAACCGTATTCTGCACTTGGTTCAAGAGGCGCACACGGTAATTGCCTTTTATTTGTTTACCTTTTGTGTATGGTACTTGTTGGTGTACTTTACATAGACAATATTATTGTTTGGATATATTGTATTTTTTCATTCCATTTCGCTTGTGTTAATGTGCTTGGGCCTGTTTATAAATGGACACTAGCTTGAAAGGCCTTAAAGTGAATGTAAGATGAATGTTTTAAGCCGTATGTCTTTTATTTTCTTGTAGTTTTCACGGTGTCTGCTGACGGAGGAGAGTGCGATAAAATAAATTATCAAAAGACATCTGTATGATTCGTGGCCATTATTTCTTGGGACCAGTGTAGCTACAGTGAAACCGTACCGCCAGCATGGCCGGGAGTTGAGAGGAAGCACTAGCGCTGGGGCAGAGTGTGGCCGGAGAAGGCGTTGGAGGAGAGGCTTGCCGATTCGCGGGAGAAGACGGGCGTGTTTTGCTCCTGACACCGTGGAGTGTCCTACCGCGATCCACCAAGAGAGGGCAACGTCTACCAGCGAAAGCTACAGCTGCAAGTATCCCGTTACAGGCTTCAGCGAGCAGAGACGTTTCATTCCCTTGCCGTTTCAGACTGAAGAGTGCGGCTCTGCAGACGGCATCAGGTTTGACTGTGCTACCTCAATAACTTTATGGACATTTGTAATATTAACAGAAACTGGTTAAAATACTGGTTTATTAACAAGAGAAGCAATTTATGCTTATTATTGTTTTGATTTACTATTATACGCAAATTGTTGTTCTTGCATTAGAAGCGACATTGTTATCGTAGTGTTTAAATCTGAGAGTTCAAATACCTAATCAAAGGGTGTAATACAGGTTACGTTTAGTTGCATATTTAGCATTAACCTGGTGAGAGTACCTTTTATAATACATTTACAATGTCAATTCATGAGGAAAAATCACAAGAGTTTGAAAATGGTGAACAAATTGAATACCTTCAGGCAGAACTGACTAGGTTAAGTGACCAATTAAAATCACAAACTGATGAGGTTAAAAGAGAGAGATTGGAATCACTCATAGGTGATATTCAGCATAAAATAGAAATGCACCAAACAGCAATGATACAGCCTACCACTTCAAAAGAAGCTGAACTCAGAAAATCTTCTAGGGAAAGAAAGTTTACCCCAAAGATGCAGGAGCTAAAGCAACAAGAGTCTTCTCAGAGAGAGAGCAAATTCATCACGCTATATGAAAGCTGGAAAGAGCAAATTAGAGACACACGTACCAAACTTAAGGATGAGTGCTCTGACCAAGTCTTGGGTGACATGATGGATGCTGTTGAAGGGTTGGAGACACAAGTGAGAGAAGCGTATGGAAATATACGATCTAAGTCAGCACCTTCTACTGAGATTAGAAGAAAAATGGATTCCTGCTCAGCAGTAACAGCCGATGTAATGGGGCTAATGAAAGTACGCATGAGTGAAATGGGGCAAGAGGAGTTTGATGCTAAGGCAGAAAATGCGAGACTTCATATGGTGCTTGACAGAGTATGCGCAGTCAATTTTTGGTTCCACAATCTCCAAATCTACTGTTCATAGCCATCACTCAAACAGTTCATCAGAACAGCAAACTATCACAGCAAAAAGGGTAGTGTGCTGCACAGTTTGCTGCAAAGAAGGCTGAAATAAAGATGGAGGAGGCAATCGCTGCACAAAAGCAAGAACTCAAAAGACTGGAAAATCAGAGAGATTTGCAAGTTATAGCTGCTAAGCTTAAAGCATACTCTGAAGCTGACTCAGGTGAGGCACGTGACGAAAGTAGATCAGCACGCAGTGAGGTGGCCAGTTGTCCTCCAGTACGTTGTAAAGAAATAAAAATGGAACAAACTTGTAAGAACAATGACAGCAAACAAACAAACAGTACCAACAATGAAGCTTCATTAGTACAAACCTTACATGACACAATGGTTCTCACCAGACTTCCCGCACCTGAGCCTTCAGTCTTCTCAGGGGATCCACTTAAGTTCTTAGAGTGGAGCACAAGTTTTAAGGCATTGATAGAACGGCGATGCACAAATCCAGCTGACATGCTGTTCTATCTACAAAAATACATCAGTGGTGAGGCCCAATCTGTATTGGAAGGAAGCTTTTACAGAAAGGATGATGAAGCTTACAATCAAGCATGGGAGGCATTGAATGCTCGGTACGGCCACCCATTCGTAATCGAACGTGCATTCAAAGAAAACTAAATAACTGGCCAAAGATTGGCTCAAGGGAGTCCGTTAAACTGAGACAATTCAGTGACTTTCTAACAGCCTGTAGCAATGCCATGCCCCACATTAAAGCGCTTCAGGTGTTAAATGATTGTGAAGAGAACCAAAAGATGCTCAAAAAACTCCCTGATTGGGTGACCTCTCGCTGGACTCGTCATGTCACAAAGCAGTTGCGAGAAACAGAGGAATACCCTAGTTTCAAGGAGTTTGCGGATTTTATTGCTCAAGAGGCAGATATTGCATGCAATCCTGTAACATCCTTTTATGCCTTGAAATCTAATGAAGAAAGGTCATCCAGAGATGTAAGGCGCCCAAAGGCAAATGCGTTTGTCACAAATGTGAACACATCAGATAAGTCAAGTGCAGTGATGGAAACATACAGTGCTGTGGGGAGCGACTCAAAGAACTCAAATGGGCCTAAGAAAGTAAACCCTGCATTTCCATCTTCAAAACCAGTCACATGCATGTGTTGTGGAGAAAGCCACTCCATCCACAAATGTCAGAAGTTTGACAAGAAGTCTGTGGAAGATAAAAGAAGGTTCATGTTTGACAAAAACCTGTGCTTTGGCTGTCTGAGAAGAGGACATAATTCAAAAGACTGCAAGAATAAAGCTACTTGCAGCATATGTAAGAAACATCATCCAACACCACTACATGAGGATCGTCCATCTGCGGCTGCAGACACATCTTCTCATGCAATGCAAGTGGAAGAAAACTCATCTTCCCTTTCTTGCTCCATTGACAAAGTCGACGGTGGGAGCACATCCATGATAGTGCCTGTATGGATCTCTTCAACCAACGCCCCTGAAAGAGAGAACTTAGTGTATGCCTTGCTGGATACACAGAGTAGCAACACCTTTTGTAGACCAAGAGGTAGGTGAGAAGATGGGTGTAGGTTTAGAGCCAGTCAAGTTGAAGCTCACCACTATGATGGGAAAAGACTCCATTGTTCAGAGTCAAAGAGTTAGTGGCCTTAGAGTTAGAGGGTTTACCTCACACAGCTTTATCAACTTGCCGCCTGCTTATACAAGAGATTTCATCCCACTTGAACGTTCCCACATTCCTACCAGTGAAACTGCCAAAAGGTGGAGACATCTGAAAAGGATATCACAGGAAATGCCAGAGCTGATGGAGTGTGAGGTGGGACTCTTGATAGGCTACGACTGCTCCAGAGCATTGGCACCACGACAAGTTATTACAGGAGGTGATGACGAGCCGTATGCCATCAAGACCAACTTAGGATGGAGTATTGTCGGCTGCTCGCCACAGGTCGCAAAGTCAACTGAAGTGACAGGTCTGTGCCATCGTGTATCGGTCAAAGAACTTCCACCATTGACACCAGCCACTGTCATCAGAGCCCTAGAAGCAGACTTTAAAGACACAAACTCTGGGGAAAAGAGCATATCGCAAGATGACATACAGTTCATGGAAATACTGAATAAGAGAATACACCAGAATGCAGATGGGCACCTGGAAATGCCCCTCCCTTTTAAAATACGCCCTCAACTGCCAGAAAACAAGCGTCTGGCCTTGGTGCGGCTGAAGCACCTGAAAGGGAAACTTGAGAGAAATCCCAGATTCAAGGATGACTACATCAAATTTATGGAAGGCGTGTTAAAGGATCGTGATGCAGAGAGCGCTGATTACCCATCCAAAGCAGGAAATGTGTGGTATATTCCTCACCAAGGGGTATATCACCCTAGAAAGCCAGAAAAAATCAGGGTTGTGTTTGACTGCTCCGCCAAATATGAGGGCACGGCTCTGAATGATCACTTACTTACTGGACCAGACCTCACAAATGGCTTGACAGGAGTGCTCTGCAGATTTCGCAAACACCCGATAGCAGTCACCTGCGATGTAGAAAAAATGTTCCACAGATTCCATGTAAGTCCAGAAGACAGGGATTTCTTGCGATTCATGTGGTGGGAAAATGGCGATACAAGTTCAGAGCCAAAAGAGTATCGCATGAAGGTCCACCTATTTGGAGCAGCATCCTCCCCTGGCTGCGCAAATTATGGAATGAAGTATCTTGCAAGCCAGAATGAAAAGGAGCATCCTTTGGCGACTAACTTCATCACAAAGAATTTCTATGTTGATGACGGCCTTACCAGTGTGGAATCAGTGGAAACAGCTGTTAAAGTAGTGAGAGATGCCCAAAGTGTGTGTGCAAAAGGGAGATTACACCTCCACAAGTTCGTCTCCAATAACAGAGAAGTCTTGGAGTCAATTCCTGAGAGTGAACGAGCTAGTGGTGTTCAGGATGTGGATCTCAATCATGATGAACTCCCAGTCCAGACTGTGTTGGGAGTAAGGTGGAGTGTGAGCAGTGATACTTTCTCATTTAAAGTCAACCTGGATAAGAAACCAGCGACACGGCGGGGAATTCTCTCAATTGTAGCCTCTGTGTTTGACCCGCTAGGCTTCTTGGCCCCATTCCTCTTGCTTGGAAAGAAGTTACTACAAGAAATGTGCCAAAGAGGCATTGGGTGGGACGAGCCACTGCCCAGAGAATTAATGCCTCAGTGGGAGAGCTGGCTGAGTGATCTAGAGAATCTGCAAAAACTCCAGATACCAAGATGTTTTGCTCCTGAAAATCTAGGGACAATCCAGACAACTGAACTGCATCACTTTTCGGATGCAAGTAGCCATGGGTATGGTCAGTGCTCGTATATCCGAGTGGTAAGTGAAGACAGAGTGCATTGCTCCTTAGTCATAGGTAAGGCAAGGGTTGCACCCACAAAGGTTGTAACCATACCAAGGCTGGAGTTAACGGCGGCAGTGGTTTCCTCAGCAATCAGCAGAATGTTAAAGGAGGAGCTGGAGCTCAAAATTGATCAAGAGTATTTTTGGACTGACTCGCAGGTAGTCCTGGGGTACATTAACAATGAAGCTCGGAGGTTTTCGTTGCAAATCAAGTCCAAAGAATCAGAGAAGCAACAGACCCAGCACAGTGGTACTACATCGACACTAATCAAAATCCAGCAGATCACGCTTCCAGAGGTCTCAAGGTGGCAGAGTTGATCAGTTCAGATTGGCTGAGGGAACCCAAGTTCCTTTGGGAAAGAGAGATTGTTACACCAAAACAGATTTCAGAGCTTCTAGTGGGTGATCCTGAAGTCAGAACGACACAAGTACTACAAACAAAAGTAGTAAAAGAGGAACATTTTTTGGACAGACTAAAACGATTCTCAAAATGGCACACCACAGTGAACGTTGTTGCTCGGATCCAGCAACTAGGAAACAAAGGCAAAACCGCAGAACTCATAAATGTGGAAGACGGAAGAAAGGCCAGTCTGATGCTTGTAAAATTAGCACAAAATGACGCCTTCAAAGAGGAAATACGGACACTGAGTCATGGCAAACTACCACATACCCATCAATTGTTCCAGCTGGATCCAATATTGCAGGACGGGATCCTGAGGGTGGGAGGGAGATTAAGGCAGGCTTCCTTACCTCTTGACTTGAAGCATCCAGTAATCCTACCAAGAGATGGTGTGATCACACGTCTGATCCTAGGTTACTGCCATGAAAAGACTCAGCACCAAGGCAGAGGGCAAACCCTTAATGAGTTGAGAGCAAATGGTTACTGGGTTGTTGGGGGCAGCAAAGTTGTGGCAAACTACATTAAACAATGTGTTGTGTGCAGGAGAGCTCGCAGGCCAACAGAAACACAAAAGATGGCAGATCTTCCTGTTAACCGCGTTGATCCCTCGCCACCGTTCTCCTACTGTGGGATGGATTGCTTTGGACCATTTCACACTAAGCAAGGTCGTAAAGAGCAGAAGAGATATGGTCTCATATTCACCTGTCTATCCTCGAGGGCCGTTCACATAGAAATATTGGATGATCTAACCACTGATGCCTTCATAAATGGCTTACGGTGTTTTATAGCTATCCATGGAGCTGTGAGACAAATCAGGTCGGATCAAGGGACAAATTTTGTGGGGGCAAAAAATGAACTGACAAAAGCTTTAAAAGAAGTGGACAAAGACAAAGTGACTGCTTTCCTGGCCGAAAAACAATGCGACTTTGTTCTGAACGCTCCTGATGCCAGTCACATGGGAGGTGTTTGGGAGCGGCAGATCAGGACAGTTAGGAGCGTCCTAAGCTGGGTCCTGTCAAAGAGTGCTGGAAGATTGGATGATGCTTCTTTGAGAACGTTTTTCTATGAAGCCATGTCAATTATAAATAGCCGCCCACTCACCACTGACAGCATCAGTGATCCCAAAGGCCTACAGCCACTTACACCAAACCATTTACTTACCATGAAAACCTCTGTCCCGCTGCCTCCACCAGGAAAATTTGTTGCAGAAGATCTGTACGCCAGGAAAAGATGGCGCAGAGTACAGTATTTGACGGAGCAATTCTGGTCCAGGTGGAGGAAGGAATATCTAGCAAACATCACCCTCAGACAACGCTGGCATTCTTCAAAACGGAATGTGAAGATTGGAGACATTGTCATTGTCAAAGAGGAAGGGATTCCCCGCAATGAGTGGCGACTTGGAAGAGTACTTGATGTTTGTAAGGATGAAGATGGACTGGTGCGGAAAGCCACAATTCAAATGGGAAGTAAAAAACTTGGCAAGGAGGGTCAGCGACTCAGTAATCCATCCATTCTTGAACGTACTATTCATAAATTAGTTGTACTTGTAGAAAACAACTAACTCATTACAAGGGAAGTAGGTTACACTCTACACACATGTGTAAACAGTTTAAGGTATCAGTCTTGACCCAAGAGGTTTCATAGATACAGACTATTTGGTTCTGGAATTTACTAGATTTATTCAAAGATTTGCATAAAGGTTATCATAAATCATAGTAAATTGGTGCGAGTGTAACTGTCTCAAAGACATGTTTAATGGAAATGTCTATTTTGTATATTTGTGGGTGTAAGTTCATGAATAGTTGAGTTCATACAGCGATTTAAAAATGGGAAAAACGTGAAGTAAAATGTAAAAAGGGTTACATTCATAAAAATATCTTATAATGTGTAATTTAAATAATGTTAAAATGTTCCTTTAAGTAAGGTTTATTTCAACGAACAACAGAGTGATGGGTAATGGGTCACATGACTAAAGTTGGGATAGGGGCATGACCATGGCATTGTGGGGAAGAGACAATGCAGAGGCAGAGCAGAGCATGCAGAGGAACGACATACTGTAAAGCCCCAAATAACCGTATTCTGCACTTGGTTCAAGAGGCGTACACGGTAATTGCCTTTTATTTGTTTACCTTTTGTGTATGGTACTTGTTGGTGTACTTTACATAGACAATATTATTGTTTGGATATATTGTATTTTTTCATTCCATTTCGCTTGTGTTAATGTGCTTGGGCCTGTTTATAAATGGACACTAGCTTGAAAGGCCTTAAAGTGAATGTAAGATGAATGTTTTAAGCCGTATGTCTTTTATTTTCTTGTAGTTTTCACGGTGTCTGCTGACGAAGGAGAGTGCGATAAAATAAATCATCAAGACATCTGTATGATTCGTGGCCATTATTTCTTGGGACCAGTGTAGCTACACTACTCTACACCAGAAATAAATTCTGATTACCAAAAACGTTCCGCCAGTGCCATTCAAGATATTATTATATTATTATAACTGGACGTGTCCTTGTGATGGATATACTGAACTTACTGTGTAAAACAGGTGGAGTGTTTTTAGATATTTACATTTCTGTTTAACTGATGATACAGAATGAAAGCTTGAGAAATTAATTTCCCCTATGGCTTACTAATATAATAACCACATCAGATTATGTGACCGGATTGTTTGAATGTATTTGCCTGCTGAAATGCATCAGGAAACATGGACAATTTTGTTCTCACTAAAATAATAAACTCCTAAAGTCTACAGGTCAAGTCAATTTTATCGTCTTTTATTCAAATAGCCCAATATGAGAAATCACCAATTTGCCTCAGTGGCCATCCGGCTACAATACAAACACATAACGTTTAACTTTGCTATCAATGAACTGCTTGATCCCACTGAAACCACATAAAATAGATGTGGTTCTTTTAGTTTGGATCAAAAGATTTTCTACCTGACTGTAGTCATTACTGTGTTACCACCAGCTTACTACCGTCACAGGTAGTTGCCTCAGCAGTTCAAACTGTTCAAACACTGTCACCAAATCCCTACATGTGTGAAATGTGTCACAGGTAGAAAAATTCTGAGATGGTGTAATTGCTGGACCTTACCAACAATAAAAACTACATAATTACAATTCTACTACAGGTTTTTGTTTGACACAGTTTCTGTTGACCTCCTTAAACACAGCCGACTTCCTGTGTGTGTGTGTGTGTGTGTGAGTGTGTGTCTGTGCACGCTAACCAGTGTCTTCCTGTAAGATGACAGACGTCTTTGTGGGAACCTAAACAGTTTGAGCCGAGGCTGAGGTACTGTAGGCGAGGAGGCGGGGGGCGGGTAAAACTGTTAAGACCAGATAACCGGTTGGCACGTAGCTCCAAAATCTTTGAAAGAAACATATTTGCAATCAAACAGTTAATCATCACTACATCACCTCACCTGCTGCGCGTATGTCACGTATGTTTCACTACTGGACATACCCCGAACCAGTGATGTCACAGCAGGTGTTTATCTCTGATTTGATAAAGACAGAAGAGGAAACAGTTTGCCACTCTTTTGTAAACTACCCTTCAATGGCAAATGTTTGTAGAGGAAACCGGTGAAATTTCATCATTCATTTTATCTGGTGCAGGACTGTGACTCACTTTCAATGTGCTAGGAAGACATTCTGCAGGGATTTCTGAGATATGGTTGGCGCTCAGCACCAATTCCTCCAGCTTTGAGAATTTTAACAGGCCGCCATTGATTACTGTTACCTGAACACAACACAGGCAGAACGTCAGGAACAATTTTTCACCGTTATGTTGAAGCATCAAGCATCAACTGTCTTTGTGTTTTGAACAAAATCAGGTGCAGACTTGTTGGTACGGAAGTAAGTGGTTGCTCAGAGCCCCTTAGCCATCAGAGGACACCCAGTCGAACTGAAAAAGTGATTGTGATTTTGGAGGATTTTTTGGAGGACATTTAACTTGAGCCTTGAACTTGGCCATCTACGCTGATTCTGATCATTTTTATAAATGACACTGTACAAAACAGATACGTTCTACCAGTGTTATCAAATGCTGAGTGAATCAATCAATCAGTAATCATTCATTGCGAAATTTAGGTGTAGGGAAGAAAATCTGTACACTCACGCCCTTGTCCACAATGCGAAGTGTAGTAAAGTATTTGTAAATGTAGTCAGTGTGCAGACGTTCAGGTGTGAGCACAGCCAGCTTTCTCAGGACCGGAGCTTGGGGGCTCCACGATTCATCATGCCGCCATGGGGAGTGAGGGCAGCTAAGTAGGTCCAGGAGGGAGTCTGTCTCCTCTGTCTCTTCTCCCTCTGTACGGTCTTTGGTCTTTCTCTGAGAACACAATCACTGTGTTTATTGATATTTAAATATTAATATACACAAGCTACTATCTGCAGTAATGAGAGTGCTATTAACCACTAAAGACACATGATGATAGATTTTTTAAGATAGTCTAGAAACCACTGCAACCAATTAACATTTGAAAAAACTCACCCAGCCGCCATATCCACAAGGAAACTCATTCAGACACAGGCGGCAAATCTGCTTCTCTAACACAGCAGAAAGTGTTTTCGAGCTCATGCCTGTCAACAGTAAATGCTGTAGAAAAGAAACACAGTAGCTAGGCCAATTTGCCTTTGGTCAGTCTTTCAGGGAAAAGGCCTCTAGTGTTTATTGTTTACAAATGGTTGTCGGTTTCCTGGCAACAGCTGGGTCTCACTGCAGGAACACTGCATCGAGTCAGGGCTCCAATGTCTGAAGAGGTGAAGCAGCTGAAACTCACCTGTGTTTTACCTGCTCTGGTAAGGTAAATGTATGCTATTAAAAACGGTCTATTAATAGTCTAAATTTGTCTAACTGCACCGAGCACCGGTGTAGGTGGCACTAACAGACCCCCTGTACTGCTACAACACATTGTTCCCCATTTTAGTTTAGCATGTTAGCATGATAATATTTGCCAATCAGCACAAAACACATCATACTACAGAGGCTGGTGGGAATGTCAGTAGTTTTGCAGGTATTTGGTCATAAATTACAGTATTGGACAAATGGAAACATGTACCTGATGATGGCACTGGATGAAAGGTCAGGGGATCATTAAAGTGATTACATCTCCGTCTGGAGTTCACCATTGTGTTACATTTACATTTATTCATTCAGCTGACGTTTTTATCCAAAGTGACTTACAACTGCTGTACATGTCAGAGGTTGCACGCCTCTGGAGCACCTAGGAACTCTGGTTTCTCACACCAAAAGCATGTGTCTTATCCATTGCACCATCACCGCCCCTCACAGGAGCGGTGATGGTGTTAGGAGTTGTATTTTTTCCCTGTGAGTTTCTGACTTTTTTGCCATTGTTTCATGTGTCCTTCTGTTTTCCTGTTTATCTCGTTCCTTGTCGTTTATGTCTTATCTTTTATCGTAGCTCTTGGTTCTGCATCTTAGTTCTTTGTATTTGTTCCCAGTCCTGTGCCTTGGTTCATGTTTTGGTATTTACTTCAGGTTCCTTGTCTGCATTATTTTAGTTCAGTCTGCTTGTGTCTGAGTTAGTTTGTTGTTTCTGATTTGTTACATCTTGTGATATGGCCTGTGTTTAGTGATCAGTAATCTGTGTTATCCCAGTAATCCCTCTGCATGTCAGTCTCTCTGTTTTCCCCTGCTCTCTCTCTGCCTGCCTGTGTCTCGTTAACCTCATGTCTGTCACCCGCCCTGCTCGTTAGTCCCTGGTGTATATATGTTTGGTGTTTCTCTTCAGTCTTTGTCTTCAGTCCGGTCATTGTTTGTGTACCCTCCTCTCTCGGTTGTATGTATACGCTCTGTCTCCTGTTGTCAGCCTTGCTTGTCTGGTCACCCTGTTCCTTTGGATTTTCTGTTGGGATTACCTTGTTTTGTTCACCAGCCACTCTGTCAGCAAGTGTGTTTGCCTTTTGTTTGTTTCTGCCACAATAACCCCCCTTAGAACAGTACCTCCTCTGCCTTGCATCCTGCGTTTGGGTCCTCCAACCTGCCTCACACCACTAACTGTAAACACATTGCACATTGCTTGTTCAAATACCAGTAAATTCTCTGTGATATTCCTATAACCACAGTCTCCATGTCTGCATCTGGATCCTCTGTACTACCAACCCATAACAGAATAAAGTTAAGTGAGATAAACTAAGCCAGTTAAACTTTGCCTTTTTCTTTTAAGGTTTGATAACACAGAATTCTGGAAAATCAAATCTGCAATCAAGATGTCTAGATTTAAAATTAAGTGGCAAAGGAGAGTTCATTTCAGCATATCATTTCTTTAATCTAGCCAACATCAAAGCCTTAGATGAGTCTAACAGTTTGCATGGAACCCATACAATAAACCACACTGGCCTACAATCACTAAGCTGAAACTATAGAACGCGATGTATTTGACGATAATGCAACAATGACGTCTTTCAATGATGCCACTCAACAAAAAAAATCACTGTTTCACTACATAAGTACAGTGTGTGCCAGTTTATGAGCATTAACGCAACAGCAAAATGACAAGTCGCACCATGTCTCTTTGTAAAGGTAAGCTATTTTTAAATGAAAGTTAAATAATTTAGCATCTAGCAATGCTTTAGAGTTACCTTGATAACTCTAAAGCATCTAGTTTACATTACATTTATTGATTTAGCTGACGCTTTTTAAGTCAGAGGTTGCTTGCCTCTGGAGCAACTAGGGGTTAGGTGTCATGCTCACATTGGTGAATGTGTCACAGTGGGAATCAAACCTAGGTCTCCCACACCAAGACATGTGTCTTATCCACTGTTTCATCGCCACCCCTTTAAATGATATTTGTGAAATAGGAGGTTTTGTGTCTTTATTAACAATTTTAAGTCATCTTACTCTCTTATCAACTACGGCATGCCTGAAGGGTTAATTATTGGACCACTTTTGTCTTCCATATATATATATATATATATATATATATATATATATATATATAATGTACTAAATCACATGGGTGATGTGACCCATAGACATGGTATTTCTTTAGAAGAAGAAGAAGATTATTTCTTTACATTGCTGTGCAGATGACACACAATTGTACCTCTCTGTTCAGGACTGCCTGGCTGATAAAAAAAAATGGATGTCAGAAAAGTTTCTTCAGCAAAATTTTAACAAAACAGAAATCCCTGTTATTGGACCCCAATATATTCCAAAACAAATACTGCCATCTACTGGTTACCTTTCACAACATATCAAGCCTGAAATCTTGGTGTCTTTTTTGATAGCAATTTATGCTTTGAATAACATGAGCTTGTCCAGTCATGTTTTTATTCCCTCAGAAATATTATCTTGATTACTCCAACAGCCACTTGTCTTAATCAAAAAACCTTGAAACCAGTACAGACTGTACAGATCTCAGCTGCTAGGCTTTTAACCACATCCAAGGGGTATTATCACACCTGTTTTAGCCTCTTTGCATCAGCTCCTTATCTGTTTAAGGATTGATTTTAAAATCATATTTATTACTTTTAAGACTCTCCATGGCATGACTCCAGATTATACTTAAGATCTTTTAACTCCTTATGATCCTTTGTGTAGTTTGGATCTTCATTCAGGGGTCTCCTGGCTCTTCCTGTTTCCAGCCTGAGTTGTAAAGGGGACATGTCTTCGGGGCCCTGAGGCTCTGAAACGACCTGCCTATGAAAATTAGGCTGCCTATTTATTTTACTGATTTTATTCTTTTATCTTTTCTTAAATCCTGTGTAGCTTCACCTGCTTCCAAGGCACATGGAGAAGGAAATCATCTTCATATTTTTGTGTGTGTCTTCCTGCAGGGCTCCTGCTTTCCTTCATTGTGATGATACACATCTCCTTCATGGCCTCCCTACCAATTAATATGGGGGAAGCTGAAGGAAAATATGAAGGCTGCGGACATATCTGTGTGTAATCTATGGATGGCAGAAAAGGATTACGTAAGTAAACATATCATACTTTATTTATTACGTATACAGTGTATTGACAGTGACACTGAAAAACACAGTCCTGCTTTGGCATCTTTTTCATATTTTTGAGATGTATTTATTGGAAAAAGCCAATTAGTTTTACTACAAAGTCTACTTGTCTCTTTGCTGTAGATGGAAAACTCTGAGCTTCATCACTGACTTTATCATAATGACTCTCACTTTCTCCACAGGTCGAGCATATATTTTACAATAATCTACCAGTGGAATACAGACAAGGGACTTTAAAGCCACTTGAAGGAATAACTGTGCCTGTGGGAAACACCACTGAAGAAATCCAGGCCTCCATCTGTGCAATCACCGACTACCTGGAAAAACACCTGCCGGGCATCGTCAAGACGCACGCTATGCACCACCAGGATTACATCATCGGCAACACTACAGAGTTTCTAAAACAGCTCAAAGGAGCGGCTAATTTCACAGTCAATGCAGGTGCCACAGAAATAAAACAGTGCCACAAAAATATAACAACTGAACATGGATATGAGCAGAAAGAGAATGGTCTCCGAATAATTTACTCTGCCAAGAAATGGGTGGAGAGTTTCATAGTGTTTTCAGCACACAAAGACTGTTAACTTTAATACAAGTAAATGTATTTATTATTTATTTATTTTCTTAAATTATTCATGAATTTATGTATTTCTGTCTTTATTTATTGTTTATATATTTATATATACATTTTTCAATGTTTTAAATTATGACATTTCTGTGACTTTTTTTGATAAATTGGGAAAAATAAACTTTATTCAATCTACTCACTTAAGAAAATCATCTTTGATTTCACTGCAAGTCATTTTAAAGGTTCATGAGGTTTAAATCATCATCATCTGCCATGTGTCTATCACAGTGCACCTTTGTACTTTAACATTAGGCAGGAATCCTAGAAGGTGTAGTTGGAAGAACATACAGACATTTGTCTATCTATACTGCTGAGGACACAATTGATGTAATGGATTTTCTAGCCCCTACCATCACAAGTAATTGTCTAACCCTGATCCTAACCTAAACTTAATTCTAACCATAACCTTAAAACCAAGTGTTCAAACTTTCAAATCGTTCTTAGAAGTAGACTGAAAATGTCCCTTACAACGCTGAAATGTCCACACTACTTATATTTCAAACTAAAATTGGTGCTCCTAGAGGTAGAAATACAAGCCTGTATTTATTGTATATCTTTTATGTATTTTTTCTTTTTTACATGAGTAATCACAAACTAAAATCATCAAGTAAGGAGTAAGCATGATTTGCCCGTTTTACAGTGCAGTCGATTTTTGCAGCTAGGCCTATGTCAGATTTAATCAGTTTTGTGATGTGTAAGTTTTTCTAAGGCAGAGATTCCTAAGAGGGAACCCCCAAAAAAATAACTGCATCCTGAACTTGTATGACCTTTTCTGTCACAGCCTAGGTCAAGGGAAAATGTTAAAGATCTTTATCTCAGGACTCCTAATAAAAGTGATCTTTGAAAGATGGATCAGAGAAAGTCTCACAGAGAACCTACTGCTGACTGAAAGACTCCTGGCGTCATGAATTGTCGTACTGGTAAGCATCTTGAAGTGCGGTTCAGAGTCCCGCTGTGTCTATTTTTAAGCCAGGCGGTCCTACAACTTGAACTTCTGCGTGCATAGTTGTGCAACACTGAAACTCTCTAGTGGTGACTGCAGATCAGTCCGATCTCTGTGTGTATTCAAATCTACTTAATAACCACTGTTTGCTCTTTCATGTCTATGTTGTAGTTTTCATCTGCCTGCTCATTGCACAAGCTGCCTGCAGACCTGTTAGAAACAGGCCCTTAAACGCAACCATCCCACTGATCAGGAAGGAGATCGGGGAGGCTTTGAAAGAACTCGTAAGCTTTTTGGTGCTTCTTAAATGTATTTACTAACAAAAACTCGTATGGATATTCACACGCGGGGTGGGAAGCTGCAAACTCTCTAGGCTACTGTTGTTACTGAAACTTTTTTCATGCATTAAGCGTTTTCTGAAATTGTATTTGCGCAGGCAATTTATAAACTGATGACATGTTGTAAAATCTTACTTTTCAACGTAACCAGTAGGCCCACAGCTGGGCAGCTGACAAATGCAGTGGAGTAAAAAGTAGGCTACAATATTGTAAATGTAAATGTACTTAGGCCTACTCTGCATCCCTGGGAATTTCTCACTGATGTGGAAACCTACTGACCAAATCCGTCTCTTGCAGAATGAATCCGGACTGGTTTCCAACGACTCCTGCACCACCCTGAACATCACGACGCTGCTCGGGCCGGAGCAGCAGCCGCTCACCGTTAACCAGCTCTTCTGCTTCCGCTGCTGCATGCTGGAGATGTCCAAGCTGACTACGGAGGTGTCGGATCACCTGCTCAACGCCAGCCAATTCACTCAAGATATGGAGCGGCAGATTGGCGGTACGACAAGCCCACAGAACTGCAGCTGTCCCGACAGCCTACGCACCTTGAAGGATGAAATTCACGATTATTATGTGCATGTCAGATGTCTGCTGGAGTCACTGGACCAGCGATACAGCAATGCAAAGTTTTGATGTCACTACCTACTACGAATGTTGTATTTATTTATTTTATACGGAAGAAAAAGTACACAAGTTCTTATCCATTTATTATCAGTATCTGATAACCAAGTAATATGGATTCAAACAGTGATATTCATTGAAAATAAAGTAATAAGTAGTCAAGAGTTTCATTTTTTGTGCTTTTATTGTGATTCAGAATTGTTTAAGGCATCTTAAAACTCGGTGCATGAAGACATTTGGGAACAAAAAAACATTCAGATGCAGCATAAGAAAATATCTTTACTTCTTAAAACTAATGAAATGCAATACCAAATTTGCGGAGAACCAACTTGGGCAGATACAATCTGCAATGATGTACATCATCAATTACATTTTAAAATTGTGGGATGAGAGAAAAAACAACAACAATAAAATCACCACACAAACGCCAAGCTGGAACATTGGGGATTTCTGACATAAATTAAATCAGACTCTCAGTTTGAAGGGGGGAAAAAACAAAAAGATATTTTCATCTGCAATCATGACAACCATAGCTGCGTTCAGAGGTGCATTTTCATTTTCTTATAGTAGTAATAAATCATGTTGGATCAGTGTGGCCACTAAACATTACACTTGACTTATAGGCAGATTTGATTTGCATCAATGTAAATGGGCTGCAATGATGTACACTGTGAAAGTGTTTTATTTTGATGACTGCTTTCCCCATCTTACTGTAAATTGAGCAGCCTGTGCGTTGATAGATAAATTATTTCTATCTTGTAGAAAAGTTAAATCTACCATTAAAAGACATCTTCAATCAGTAATAAAAGGCTGCACATTCATCATACATGATCAGTCATGATCAGTGGTGCTTTTTGCTAACGTAAAACTCAGTAAACTCAGTTGTTGTCTCAGCAGTCACAAAATCAATGACAGCCTGAGGAGTGCTGAACCACAAATAAAAACAAACAGAACAAGACCAGCCTGCAGAGAAAACAAGTAAGGGCACTTTATTTGACCTTAAGGCTGTTTATGTCACACATAAACCTGCGGTGTCTTCTTCTCAAGCAGTCAACAGAATGCTCTGTCAAATACGGTAACACAAAAAATGAACTGAACGGATGTATAAACTATTCTAATATGGCTTTTGTTCTGTGTCTGTGTGCTGTGTCTTTTAACATTGCAAACTGATTGATTTCTCCTGTGGCTGTCATTAACAAACATTATAAATCAGTAACTATGAGCAGAAGAAAACATCAGTAAATCAAACCCTATGATGGTAACCCATACCCTTACAGACAACATGTTCTCCTGCTGAGAAGGATCCTGACTTGATTTGTTCATAGCTGAATGGAAAATAATGACGCTGACCAGCGCAGTCCTGAGTGACCAAAAAAAAACAAACTGAAAAGCCCCCTACAGCTGCTGTGCATTCAGCTAAGATTGTTTAACACTTTACATGTGAATGTAGTATACATATGTATATCTTGTACTGCTACTTCAGTTACGCTCCCTATGAGGGCTGTAATTAATATTGCTCCATTATGCTGTGACCCACCCAGTAGAAACCCACGCATGTGAGTAACATACTCTATCTAAGATGACTGCTTTCTTGTACAATTCGCAATTGAACTCACTGTGAATGGGCAGAGCAACGAAGGAAGAAAGAAAGATGTTCAGCATGGACGGAAGACCACCAGGGAAACAATTTTTTTACTGGCAAAATCACCTGGTCACCTGAGTAAATGAGGGATGGAAAAGAAGATAAAGCTTTCATCTGTCTTGTACTAATCAAGCACAGAACAGCCTATGAGTGATCATCAGGTGATTCAGAGCCTCCAAAAAACACCAACTATACTGCCAACTAGTCCTAAACAAAAACAACATTCATCTCTTTGTGAAAAAAGCATCATATCCATACACTTTATACAGAACACAAAATGGATCACTCTGTAGTTCCCTTTTTAATACAAGGTTGTGTTTTTACATTATAAAAGCAATTGAAATTTAAATATATGTTGTTCAAAAAGGAAGTACCACCTTCAACTTAAGTATTGAGAGGTTCTTCACCTAAAGCAGGAGAAGGCAGTAGTAATTGCTGCCATTCAAAAATAATATGTCAAAAGCCATTTTTGCACATCTGTTAAAATGCAATGTCAAAAGTTGGGCTCCCTGCGTGCATCATTCCCAAGAATCTATGTATAACAGAACAAATGTATGACCATCGGACATACACAGTAAAAGTAAGCCAGACCTAGCTTGCATGTATCATTTCATGCATTTTTCAGGGACATCTATGGAAGATGTGTTGACCTTGCTGAATGGCTATAAGATAAGCCAGTGATATGTCATTTTGATGATTGCTGTTATAAAGGTTCAGGTGGCTTTTGGGTCACTTCACCTCCTCTGAGAGCAATGCTACACATCTGTGTGTGTGACAGCGTTGATGGCTTCTTCAGGCAGCAGGGATGGATCACTGAGAATGGATGTGGTTGTGCTCAGCTGGCGAAGGGTGCTCAGCACCACTGAAAAACAATAACAACAACATTTAAATCACCATAACCTGATTGTAAAACAGAACATTGTGAAGCTAACTGTCTTGCTATGTATCTTTACACAGTGCTACACTGTAGGCTCCTGATTCACAAAATGCGATTTGGCTGCTTATTGTATTATTTTATTATTATAAGACTTTGATGTAGGACTAGAATTTGACCTCAGATCAACAAAGTCAAGGATGCCTAATCCTTGTGCCTAATTTGAAGAATACATGCAGCTAGTCATGGCTGTCACCAAAGCGAGGCATACCAACTAATTTTGGTCGCAAAAGTTTATTTTCTATGTTCTCCAGGACATCTCTCTAAACTCTCTAAAGGAAAGAATCTGTGTGTGTGTGTGTGTGTGTTTGTATTTCTGTTATGTCAGGAACCGTTCATCCAATCGTCTCTAAATGTGGCTGGTGTGTTGCTGCAGACACAACGGAGTGCTGAGTCACGTTTGGTGCAAATTGGGCACATGCCACGTTCAGAATTATTAATATAGGCTACTACAAAACAGCCATTGTCGTGCTATTTCAGTGTTATTAATACTGTAGGTGAACAAGCACTGCACTGCACGATCTAAAAAGTGCAGGGAGGCGCCACGTCAAACTGGCCCCTGTGATCGGGCACTGGGTAATGTGTCATTTACTTTCCCATGACTGCTGCACTAAAACACTCCTAGGTTTCCCAGGATGCATAAGTACCCTGTGTGTCATGTTGAGGACAATGACTCACGGAAATTTATTTTAAAAATGGTCATGGTTTGATTGCACCGAGTGATTCACTGAATCTTTTTTTTGAGGGGACAGCCCAGACAGACATGGAACAAAAAGCTGGAGCGATAAGCCATCTTAATTCTTTTACGGCTTACCCCAGCGACACAGGCACAGCCTCCTAAAGTTGAGCTGAGCTGCAAAAACTCTGACTGAATGATAGAAATCTCTTGACGTCACTTTATATCAGATCCACTATGTTTACTTGGTAAAATCAAACTGAGTCCGGGAAAAAGCACATTATTTTGACCAAGTGGGAGGTGAAAAAATTATTACTGGAAAGTGTGATCATCGCCGTTTCTCCCCGTGAGCTTCAACCTGGAGTGACTTCATGCATTATTAAAAAATTAGATGCACAGTTAAATTTCCTGTCATGTCACACTTGCTTGATAACAGAAGAAAAGGCAGGAAGAAACAAAAAGAGATAGTGACAGATAGGATGTTGAAAAATCTTGAGTAACTGAATTGCACACAGGGGTAATCACACCCTTTTCATCGTTTACGCTGGATGTCTAAGAGAAAGAGTCTTTTTTACTTACTGGGTCTGAGCGCTCGAAGGGAGCAGTGACGATCGAGCCATTGCAGTGTGGTCTGACACAGCTCTTCTCTGCTTGTAGTTGACACCATCCCATTGAATGACTCGAAGAGAGGCTTGATAATGATGCTGAACTAGAATAGATGATAGTCAAGGATCGATTATACTAAACAGTGAGACAAATGTGTTTCTTCTTGGGCGACTCTATGAGCTTCAGAATCTAACATGTATGTCTGTAGTGTATGTTTCACCACTACGTGCTTCAATTTGTGGTTTGCAAGTAACGTTGATAGAATGTTTCTGTTACTTCAAGTGTGACTCTGGTTGAACTTGCTCTAGGAGTGGCTCAGTGCGTAAACAACACGTTCCACAGTAGGAAACTAAGCCGCCCGAGAAATGTTGGGAAATTCTGCCTGAAAGTGTCTACTTTGCTAAATAATTTGGTAAATGACCAACAAAGCAATTCCCCATTTAAAATAAAATCTGACTGGTAAAATAGTCACAGTGAATGTTTGGTTATTTGTATTAACTTTTTTAATCCTTTAGGCACTGTGGCCGCTGAATAATGTTTAAAAATCTGTCTATTTAGCCTGGATTAACAGTAGCTTGGCTTTCCTCAAGAGCAATGGGAAGATTTGAAAATGTTTCAGTTGTGTGACCTTTTCATTAAGTCTACATTTACTGTGCATTACACAGGATATAGTCAGTCTGATCTGAACAAGGTGCCTCTCAGACGCAAGAGCATTCCAGGTCAAAGCAAGGGCTAGGCTATATGGCCAAAAATGTTATCACAATAAAAACATTTCACATCATTCGATATCGATAATTATCACAATATATGTTAAATCATTATTTCTTTCAAGTTCAAAGCCTGATTTTTGCTCCTGAGTGAAAATTATAGAAACCAGATGGTTAACTATGTGGTTAAACTTTTCTTTATGGTCAGAAAGTAACAAACACTTGATGCCGAACAGTGAACCACTTCACAAGTCTGAGATAGAACCTTCAATAGCATTGTCTGTTTCAACATATATGATTAGTTCATCTTCTTTTCAGGCCTCTTTTTTCTTAAGTGCTAATTTGTTCGTGATTCAAATGAATTAAAACAAACTTTTATTGGCGATATATTGAACATTTATTATATTGTTATTGAGGAAAATTATATTGCGATAATTATCAATACTGTTTTATTGCCAAGCCCTATGCTATACTCAGTTTAATAAGCGGGTCAGTGTAAACTCTTTCATTGAAGGATACAATCCAGAACTTCCAGTTCTGAAGAGTGCGGCTCTTCACATATTCATTGAACTTCTCTTGCATGTGGTCAAAGTGATGTCGCCTGATGGGCACTCCTGTTTCAGGCAGCTGTCTCTGACAAAAGCTGTGGTTAAGCAGTGACAGGAGACAGAAAGAGTTAACAGTTGAGTTAATGTGTTAACTGTCTGTGCAACTTTTGAATATCATCAGACGAGTGAGATAGGTGCATATACAATGTTGTGACGTACTTAATGGAGGCGTTGAGCTCCTCTATCTCCTCTCGTAGTCTCTTCACCTCTTCCTGCATCTGCTGCCTCTCTTGCTGGAGCTTTCCAATATGCTCCACTGTCTTCTGCAATGTGATTCCGTAAGTGATCTAAATGCACAAGGTTATGAATGTGGTAGGAAGGAAGAAATCAAATTAAATATTTATTCATTTATTTATTTATTTGTGAAGCAAATATTGTGGACAAAAATGTAAAAAAATAGTAAGGTCCTGAATCTGTTATAGATGTTTTATCAAGACCCCCAGGGACACAGACTCACATTTGATTGCGACTTCAGAGTGGGAACCACGCTGCAGAGCGTTTTAAAGCCAATGTTTATGTTTGATCGTCTCTTTTGCTCAGCAGATATGTGCGTTGTCCTCCGGCTCTGTCACACAACAGCAGTGGAAATGTTACAGAGACGGGCGAGGGCGTGTCAAATATAAAAGAGGAAAAGTGCAAATGCTACTGATTTTAACATACAGGACATTCAATGAAGGATTTCTACCTACATGTCTTAACATATAAAGTCTTATATGTAATTGAAATAACAATAATATGCTCACAGAAACAGAGTGATCACACTAGCAAATGATTAATGTTACATAACATAAACACAAACCTGATTTGGTTCATTCTTTACCAGAGGTGTACTGCTGCCGCTGATCAGTGACTGGGGGCTAGGAACTTGATCTAACCCTTGTGGTGATCCTTGACCTGATCCTGGCTGACTGTGAACTGGAAAGACAAAACATACAAACAAACTTTTAACAGGTGGTAGCGTTGGAGTTATGATGTACTTTCTGGGTAGAGTGAACTCTCACCGACACTAGAGGAGGCTTTCTGATTTTTGCGGCTGGAAGAATAAGACTTTTCTTTGGGGACTATTGGCTGGGGAGACTTTTGTGTTTGAGACACAATGTGAAATCCAGAAGCCTATAAGTGAACAAGTACACAAGAAATAAAAAAAGAAGTACAAGACCTAGAACCACTACAATACATATTATCTTATTTACTTTGATCATCATTGAGCTTAACATTTATGACATCAGAGCAAAACAAACAGCAAAATCTAAGTGTCGCACTTTTGTAATTTTCTGCTCAATAATTTAATAATAATAATAATTTAATAATAAGAAAAAAGTGAAACTGTGAGGATGACGCTGACAGAGCTCAAAACATACCCTGCCAAGATGGGAAGGAGTGATGACCACTCCAGTATTAGGGACCACATCTGCTTTTAGAGGTGTCGGTGTAACAATCACAGCACTGGCATGGCCTGGGAAAGGGGCTGAGGGTAAACAGTAAGGCACCGCGGTGTTAGCTTTATGTGCATTCATACGTGAATATCCTTAAATGAGGTCTTCCTCATTTTTGACATATGGGCCCCCCCTGCCTTTTCCATTTATGCAGGAAATAAACTCTGCGGTTAACATAACTCTTAATAGGTTTCATCTTTTCGAAGAGGTTTCAGGCCAAAAAATGCACAAATAACATCTTGAAAATGAATTTTATAATGATAAGCTGTTCTACTGAAACAAAAGCAAGGGACACCCTCATGGACTAGAGGTTGGGTGCCAACCATGGACTGCAACACTCTATTTCCTGTCTGCTCTCTACTGAAGCATTATCACTGTCATTATCAGAGGAACAAGCCACAGTGACTCAGATATGCATAGAAAATTGTATTTCATTACTATCGTCGTAAAACAGTATAACTGACTAAGAAAGGCTTGAGCGCTATCTTGTGGTAATTAAGTGACAGAGCTCCACTGCCGGATAAACGGTTAAAAGCCCAATTTCTCAAAATACAGAATCAACATCTTCACATCAGAAACAACAGACCTGTGAGGATGAGGTGGGAGGGGGGGGGGGGGTGTGGTAGCAGGGGCAATCCTTTGCACAGGACGGTTTTTGTTGGCACTGGACGACTGAAAGGGGGCGGGGCAGGGCAAAAGTCTGAGGGTGCTGGACAGAAGTGGCAGCTAATGGAGCCAAGGGTTGGAGTTGAGATGGAGAAGGTGGAGGTTGCGTAGATATGGAGCTGTACTCTGAGCCGTGGCTGAAGGTGGTGGCTGCGTCGCTGGATGTCACAGCAGAGGAAGTTGTGTGTGTAATCACAGATGACGCTGCTGTCTCACCCAGCACTGAGGTGTTGTCCAAGGGCGAGGGAACCATGGGCGCTACTGAGGCCATGTCCTGACCCGGAAGGCACTGTGCAAGAGGATCATTGGATAACGGCTGAGAGACTGAGGAAACTACTGCTTGATCATTGGGCGCCACCTGCCCAGGAAACAGAGGCATGTAGTTTTGTACATAGGCTGCATCACCACCACCACCACCACCACCACGTGTTTGACTGGTTTGACTGGTCATGGGAGAGGGGATAGGCAGGGGGCCAGCAGGGGAGATGTGGTCGGTTGTGAGTTGCATGGTGGACATTAACTGGGCCTGGCAAGTGTTGACAAAGAAAAAAGGAACAAACACACTTAGTCTTTTCTTCTAGTGCAATATGAGACAGAAGAGAGAACAGTTTTGTGTAAGGTCAACATGTAAAGGACAACAATGATGCTACAACTAATACAGGAGATATTGCCAAGGTTTGAACTGGAGCAAATAAAACAGGTCACATCACTTTAGCAGCTCCCCTGGCTATCAGTGAATTGAAGAATGGGATTCTTCAATTCTGTCCCTTGTTTAAAAACGTGTTCATGAATGTGCTCTTAACTACACTAACATGCTGCCAAAACCAAAACATGTTGTTTGGCATGGCTCTCAGATACAGTTAGTTATCTTTTGTATCTGAAAGTCGGACAGGGTAAAGCTGCATTTATGCACCCAAATGAAACATTTAAACATAATTTGACCAAAATATGGCTAAATATGACTTGTGTGGACAACAGCAAAAAAGAGAAGCAAAAATATTAAGCCATATTTTAAACGATTGGCTGATTCCCAAATGAATATAAATGCAATTTTGTTTAATGTTTAAACATCAAGTCATGTATGATAGTACTATGTAAATAAAGTTTAGTATCACAAATATGTTACATAGATTTTTTATGTAACTACATTAAGACAGAAAGACGGTAGAAGACGTGGTGAAAAACCTTGTAAATCGACCAAAAGACAACATCTTAAATAGGAAGAATAACACGGTGCTCTCTTCGTGGTGGTGTGTGTTAGGGATTGTTTACCTGTGACTGAGAGCTGCTGCTGGGTAGAGGGGTGACAGATGATGCAGTGGGGGAAACAGAGGGGAAGACAGTCTGACGGAGGCTGTGAAATAAGTCTGGAACAAGAGTCTCTATGTTAGCTAGAGGTTAGTAAAACCGCACTACTGTTTGTGTTAGGCTATGCAAACTGCTGTAGCAGAGTTACTAGAACATGTGCGCTTGATTACTGTAAAATGTGCACTGTTAGTGTGTGCACAGAACTACTGCAGCTATGGGTGGTGTCTTACTGCTATACCTTGCAGCGGATCAAAGGAGTCCATGAAGTCCAGGTTAGGTTGTAAGGGGATGAGTCCTGGTTGGATCATGTCTGCATTTCCTGCATGAGCTGTGGAAGGTAAAGAGGCAGAGGAAGTGAGGGCAGCGAAATGTATACAAACTCAAATGTAGAGGAAACAATAAAGTGATTTCATAAAAGTCTGATGATTTTCTCACCAATCTCCCTTGGATTGGGCCAGGCTATGGGCTGGTGTGAGGACAACGTAGAGAATAACGTGTCTGTAAACTCTGACATCAGAACATCCATGTCAAAGAGGGGGTCCATCTCCATGGGGGCAGGTGTTTCATTATGCTTACGAGGCACACGGCGTGCTGCAGTCTCTTCATCCTGATAAAAGGAGACACGGAGCATGTCTGGAGAGACTTCCCCAAACAGCGATAGCTGCTCCTCCGGACCCTTTGAGTATTCAAAACGCAACCACCAAGCCAGTTAATAACACACAAGCATGCAGTGTTAAATACAGACAAAATATAAATATTAGGTGCTGAATTAGGTGCAAGCAGTCAAAATTACTTTGTTTGCACAGTCAAAAGTGATCTGTTAAAAAGTATATGAATAATGTGAGGGTGACTGGGTTAAGTGTTTATTCCATTAGTATTAACATCTGGTTGAACAGATGCTGATATTAATGTTCACATTCAAACTAACAGCACTTATGATGGTTTGAGCATGATGCAGTTCTTCATACCTTAAGCAAGCTTGAGAGGTCCTCATCCTTGTGCTTCTGTAACTATAAAAAACTTAGTGAGTGCCATATCAGATAAATATTAATGTTTTATGACCAGTCAAACAACCAGGATACATCTACAAAATGCCCAGTATCCCCCTGACACAAACTGAAATACTGAAATGAATTTATACAAAACTGAACAATATAATACCCTTTTTTTAAAGTATGTTCTCCATTTGTGGTATTCTCTTATGACAATTTCAATTCTTCTTTTCCAACATTTCCCATCTGTGACAGTGGCCTGCGGAAGAAAGAAGGAGATGGAAAATAAACGCATGAAATCCATATCAGACACACAGCACAAGAAACGACGTGACACCGGCAACATAAAACTTAATGACTAGTCAAGTGACGGAACATAAAATGACTCACAGGATGATTTTGGTGAAAAGAAACAACAGAAAGACATTATTGCTGTTTTTACACCACACAATCACATTTTTCCACAACTTTACCTCTGCAGGACGATGAACGTCCATTTCTATATTTCCATCCAGGGGAGTCACAAAGTGACAAACCGGATTCTCCCTTTTCTCCACATCTGGAGGTAAAAAAACAACCTCAAAGTCACTTTCAGTGGAAATACACTGTTCCTTTTTTTGGTAATCTCATAGCACACATTGCTTAACAATGATTGTATATAAAGATCACAAAATACATGTCACTTTTTGTAAAACAATTGCACTTTATAAATGTTCTCATCCAACCAGGCTTTGTTGATGGATACAGGATTATAAGTAGAAAATCTGCACTTTGCATTGTTCAATATTGAGATGACGATATGACTTGTGATAAATAAACAAATATTGAAGTGTGCATATTAGCTGCTTGGTTGTTTTTAAATTCACAACAGGATTAGAACAGAATATTTCAAATAAAACTATTGTTTTTAGAGCTGCGACAGTAATGTTTACAGCAAAGTCACCATATAAACTTAGTAACTCACTGGAAACAAATTTAAAATTGAATTAAAATAAATCATATTCCTGACATCAAAATACTGAGCAAAGTTTAGAAAGAATGAAAACTCAGACATCAGTCAGTCTCAGTCCTTCCTCCTCCTCCTCCTCCTCCTCCCTCTGCTGCTATTTTTCACTGCCTGCAGGTAACGTTACAGCTGGTAGAGAGAGGAGCAGCTGGTATGCCTCAGCCAGCAGCTAAGTTTACAACGATGTGCCAAATGTTAAGGTACGAGGCAAACGAAGCTAAACAGTTAGACTACAGACAGACAGGCGACAGACCCACAGCTTTCATTTTAGCGTGTTTGTAAGAGATCACTATTAGTCGAGCTAGCGTATGTTCATGTATTGGCCAACAGGTATTGGCTTTTTAATCACAAAGGTTTTATTGCACGTTCTTGCGAGTAGTAACGAGCATAGTTGTCGACAACTGGAATATATTTGGAGTTATCTTAACTTCACCTTCACTTCATTGTCTCCAACGCACCCTCCTCTCTGGTCTGCTGGCCGCTGTGTGCGTGGCCCTGTTTTAATGCATTCATGGGGTCCAAAAACCAGGATTTCACTATTCTTGTGGGGCCGACAACTTAGTGGAGACCAAAATGTTGGACCCCACAAGTTTAAAGGTTCAAGACTTGCTTTTAGGATTCAGGTTAGAATTACGTTAAGGTTAGGGATGTAGATGTGATGGTTAAGGTAAAGGTAAGGATAAGGATAAGTGTGTGTAGAAGGTGACACAAGAGAGCAGACAGAGGCTGCAGCGTGACAATTAGTACTATAGCCTTTAGCCCCCGGCCTGTTTAATACTGCATTTCATTGCTCATCCCTAAATAACATTGCGCATGATCATATCGCGATGATGATGAAAATACGACTTATCGGTCAGTGCTAGTCATAAACATAAATGTGGACAGTGAACCTGGGTGTCCAAGAGTCTCAACAAGTGTCACAAAAAATATTAATAATTACACAAGGCATAAATAGTTACACAACATGCAAGCAACACACAAGTTTTCAATCACAGAAATCCCTATTTCTTACGTCATGTATGTAGGGCTGGACTAGAATATTCGAATATTCGTTCGGTGGGTTGGGATTCGATTTGAAAATGTGACATTCGGATATTCGTTTTTTGTTGGGTTTTTGTGCACACCGTGCATATAATATGTTTTACACTATAAAATCTGGTGAAATATAATACTTAACATATAACTTCGTTATAGTTACTTAATAAATATATATTACTACGACACTGTACTCCCCTGTGAAGTCGTTTGGATGAACGGTTTCTGGAAATAATCAAAATGCAAACGGACAAGCAGCCTAAAGAGATTGTGCAGCTTCGAAAATTTAAATATAAATTATACAAATTGATTTTTCCGAAGCTTCGAATATTCGATGTTCATTACTACCGAAGCTTCGAAGCTCAAAAAATGGTATTCGGACCAGCCCTACATGTATGCAGACACCAGCTTACAATCTACACTCTATGTCCAAACAAAT
This sequence comes from Lepomis macrochirus, assembly GCA_024633595.2. Lineage (NCBI taxonomy): Eukaryota > Metazoa > Chordata > Actinopteri > Centrarchiformes > Centrarchidae > Lepomis > Lepomis macrochirus. The sequence continues at coordinate 22,176,511 of JALXJV020000005.1, read as the reverse complement.
GAAAGAGACAGTGTGGAGCTCTTACACTGCATATACCAGGCTCTCCATATGGCATTGTTGAGGCGGATCTTGTCTCTCCACAGCAGTTTTAAACCTTTGAAGTTCTTCCATTTGGGAGATACCAACTTACCACTGAAAAGACAAGAAAATTAACAGTGAAATTATTTCACAAATGATGAGAGACATTTTATGTAACAGATCAGCCATATCTCAACAACAATTCAAACTCTCAGAGATCACAGTGCTCTCCACTGTGTTACAGCAGGGGAAGCCATTTGCTGATACTGTTGCTTTCACAGGAGGGAAAACAAATTCCACAATAATCAAATAGCTTAACTTGGATTTGTTGAAGTTTGTTTCGTTAGAATCTATTCTGCTCAACTTCATGACACCTCCAGTAAGAAACGTTTTTTTCTCTGTACGTCTTTTTCTCTGTATAATACTGACGACTGAAAATGACCCAAAGCCTTAATACCTAAGCGTGACAATTGCTTGCTGTAACACCTAAAGAAAGGCTCTTTCTGGAAACAGAAAAAAGTTAAACTCTACCCTGAGAATCCAAACATAAAAATAATTTAAAAAGAGGGTGAAAAAATGGTACATGTCACCTACATTAATGCTGGCACTGTACTGATAAGACTTCAAGAAATAAGGCACCCAAAACAAACAAGCAGGAATCTGCCAAGGTCACGCTCAAGTTAGAATTATAGTGTTATACTGAAGTTACACTGTGATATGGAGACAAGGAGTCAATCAACCGCGACAGCAGTACACGTGTGTGCTACTAAATATAAAACAAAGTGGAATTCATTAGTGTGCACCACCATGGCAAACAGTATGTGAAGTTCAAGATTACAGCACATATGTACCGCTGCACTGTAATGGTAATACACACCGACTTTTTCAAATGTCAAATGACATTACTAAAGTTTGTGTTTCATTTTAAAAAGACAGGATGAGATAATAATGATTCTCATTTCAAGTCTGCTTTGACAGGGCAACGTGTGTCACAATCCAAAGGGGATAGCTCATAGTTTCTCTCTTTCCATCCTTCCTGTTCTTTCCTTTTTTACACTCTGCCTGTGCTGTTTAGTCTTTTCCACTAGTTTCCTCTTGTCATTTCTGTGCTTACTTTCTGTATGGGTACTGTATAAGTTTTTGGGAGTAGAAAAAGCTGTTTCAATAAGTAGGTAGTCCAGCTTGGTGCAATGAAGAAAGAAGAGGCAGTAGCACAGAGTATAGGGCTTTCTTGTGTACATAAATACTCTTCACTTCTCCTTTTCAGAGGAATAACAACAGCCGAACAGTTAATGGTAGTAAGTGCTTTCCTGGTCTATAATTAGTCTTCCCACTGAATCCAAGTTGGTGCCATTTGCAAAGTCGGAGGGAACCCTCTGAGTTAAAAAAAGAAGCTGGCTCTACCCCAAGTAATACTGTAAACAGACAAACCGGTAAAGTGAGCATTTTTTTCCTTTTACAACTAACCTCTTAATTTGTTACCGTCAACTGAATTTAAACCCAACTTTTATTTGCAACTTTTAATGTGTATCTTAATAATTGCACTGCTTTAGATTGTCTAAAACCTATAAACCTTTTAACATTCACTGTCCTGGGTTTTATCTTTGTTTGCCTTTTCAGGACAGTGGGCTGCATTATTAATTATATCAATTAACTTCAAAGGATTTAATCTGGGAGATGGTGTACTCTGGAAAATACAGTCCAGCATACAAAACATTTATAGAGTAAATAGGAAAATGGTACAATAACAAGTTTTCAAGGTATTAGGAGGTAACAGCTATAATTGTTCTTTGTCAGTTTTGGGCCACGTTTCTCCAATGCCACATTTTCCCCCACGTGCAAACACATTAGAGCAATTTTGACGTTCACAATCTTGCTCAAGGAAAACGAGAGGAACCAGGAATCAAACCTCCAACTCTACCATTAATAGCTGATCTGCTCTCAGACAGCACCAGCTCAACAGGAACTCTGTGCAATCCATCCTTGTTAAAAATGACTGAACAGACCCAGAGCTATGTCTGCCCACGTCCCTTTTCAGCACAATCAAAACAAAACAAAAAATGAAAGGTGTCAGATCGGTTTAATAAGATGTAAGACTTGCACCGCCCATGGCAACTTTGGCAAGACATGCTAAAGCTTTCCTGGCAGCTGACTTTGAAAGACCAGATTTTGGTGTCCTATTTAAGGCTTCTGTTAGTACAAAGCTCTTTTTCTGTCTTCAGAGCACATGTTTCAACTTTCTCTCCAATAATGTAGTGAAGAACAGATTTGAGATGCTTGCACTTATAAGTACAACCAAAAGTGCTGTCAGTATCAACATGATAATTATACTTCTCCTACACAACATTTATTTGACTGGATTTTACAATAATATGATAGAAGTATAAATACAATGCATTGTATGCATTATCTACTTGTTGAGCATTTCCACTCTAAACTTCTCAGATGGTTTCAAAACAACTGTTTTGAGGCACAAAGAATGAATTATGAATATAAATGTGTTTTTTCTCTGTTTATACACCATTAATTGTCCATTGACCATTTATCTTGTGACCCTTAGGAAGGGAACCTGCCCACTGCTTGGGAACCACTGGACAAACCTACCAAATAGTACATATATTTAAGCGGGCTCAACCTTGATCAGCAGTAAAATGCCGCCAACACATTGATGCATTAGAAATAAATCGCCATATGGCCTACTGCAATTTTCAAATCCTCACAGGAGGTGCAGTATTATTTAAAGGCAAAATGCCATTTTAAATATCCATCCAATATCTACACCTGCTTATCTGTGTAGGGTCAGGGGAGCCCGTGCCAGCTGACATTGGGCAGTTTACCAGTCCATTACAGGGCACATAAAAACGAACAACCACTCACAGGGTAATTTAGAGTCAATTTTAAATATCAATATTTATAAATATTTAAGAAACTGCCTCCTGCAGAGATGTCCTGTATTACACATTATATTTGAAAGAAGAAAAGATTTTTGTTTGGTACGAATCCTTACAAAAATCACATCATCATTCATTTAAATGTTTTACTATAAAAAAAATCAATAATTGATTAAAAATGATCATACCTTAAAATATCTCCAATCATTTCGCAATTACAATATTAGTCAAAATAATCGCAAAATCGTTCAGCCCTAGTAATAATCATCTAATAACGGGGCATGTTTTCTGCAGATTATTGACATTTTCACTGATAATAATGTGCACTTTTATTTAAGTATAATCTTGAATGCAATAGAATTTTACTTTTGATCGCGCATTTTACTCTATTGGTACATGTATTTTATTCAAGTGTCCGAGTATTTGCACTAAAGTGAAGTCAGGAGGGTCGAGCAGGAAGTTGCATGAAGAGGAGACTCGTGACTGCAATTTCACCCCTGGGTGTCTCGTTGCCTTTATTTTACTGATCTGGGCAGGACAGAAGGGAGCTCAACGTGAACTGGGCGAAGAGCTAAAGTGAAAATGAATACAGGATGGATGGTGATGTGTGTTGCAACTTACCTGTACGCAAGAGTCATGCACTCAAATAGTTTGGTCAGTGAGGCGTCTATGGAGAGGTGCGACATGCTCGCCTTGCCAAAATGATAGGTCTGACAGGTCTGCTTGTTGACAGTGTCGAAGTCGTAGCCTTTCTTCGGGGGGTGCTCGCAGTGGGGCGAGGACACCATGAAGTGTCCGCTGTGGATGATCTGAGACTCCAGCCCGTCTGACCTCCTCAGCCCCAGATGAGTCTCCTCCGCGTCCGAGTCGTCCTCCTGCTCCTGCTTAATGATCGCCGGTGGGCGACGGTAATTGTGCCGTAAAGACATCTCTGTAGTGGACATGTCGGTAACTCACCAGACAAATAGCTAACGTTAGCCACCGAGCTAGGACAACAAAAACTCCCTTTCATGAGGCTTGCCAACAGCGCTGGAAAACGCGGTTGAGCCTGACTGTTGGTTGAAGTTTGTCAGCTTCGTGCCACACACTCCCGACTCCTCGGTTCACTCATTTTAAACCTCGCTGTTGGTAATTACTGGCCCATATTAACGGGTTGTTGTCTTGTTAGACAGTTGACGTAAGTAAGAGTAGCAGACACCAGCTGACAACATGAAAAATACGCTTGCAGACTACCCTCGTCTGCAGCAGGAAGTTCCTGTGTTAGCGCGTTTCTGATTGGTTGGAGTCAGAGCCCCACCCACCAGGGAACTCTAAACCTGGACCTAAACCTTCAGCGACCACAAAAGCGATTAATGTGTTTGCTACCCTTTTTCTTTTTCTTTTGCTTCTGAATGGCAACAAAAGGGATGTAATCTCAGAGAGCACCAATGCACGAAAGTTGTCCTTCTCTTGTCTTTTTCTCTCCCTGTCCAAAAAGTTCAGTTACTCCTGGAAAATTAAGGAGAAAAACGAATGACTAGATCCAACTGATGTTTTCTGTCTGTTTGCATGAAGTCTGTGTTCAAATTTGGACTTGAGTGAAAAGAAACAGCGAATTGTACCTTAGATATCAAAAGGAAATACTATTTAATTTGTTCATCTATAGTGTTTCTTTAAAAATACTTTTTAGAGTCAGTATTATAAAAATAATAATAAAATTATTAACTTTATTTATATAGCACTTATCAAAGTGCTTCACAAAAGAAACAGGGCGAAAAAAAGGACATGTAACACACCATAGAAGACAAAATACATGAGGACAAAAAATAAAAATGGAAATCACAAATAAGTAAACAGACTGACTATACGAATAAGACTAGAATTAATAACTTTATATAACTAAAATTAAAAAAACTTAGGATATGACTTCCAGTAAAAGTGCATTTTTAAAACAGATTTAAAAGAAGACACTGAACCTGAGAGCCTTATTTCCTCCGGCAGGTCGTTCCAGAGGGGTTCCTCGGGGCTCCTCGGGGCTCTGACAGCATGTATATAACTCATATATTGTTTTTATTTTTATTCTATTCTAATTTTAGATATTTATATAAATGTTCTGTGTGTGTGTGTAGCATGAAGAGGGCTTCATTATCAATGTACTCCCCTGTGTTTTAAAAAAGATAAATAAATGAACCTTGAATCTTGTGTGTGACAAAGATAAACATGAGGATCTAACTTAATATTGATATTTGTTCATCATATTTTTAATTCAAATACATCAAAATTCCACCATCTCTTTTAGGACACGTTATGGAAAAGAAACCTTGCGTGACCAACACAACTTCTCTTAGACAGTGCATTGCTTTCATCACTCTGGAGGGGAAGACCTGCTGCTCAGCTCTGCTGAAGACGGGAAGCCCAGAATGTGACCTGTAAATGTCTCCATAGATATCTCATCTGGGATCACACACTCCAGTGAATATTCTGAATCTTCACCTGCAAAGACACACACATGCACACACACACACATTAAAGAGTGATGATTTCAGCCATTATGTGAATCCCTGTCTTATGGTTTGTGAGTGACTTTTCTTTTACATACTGTCAGCTTTACATGTATCATGCTCAGAATGTTCTCCTCCTCTTTCTTCTTCTTCCTCCCCTACACTGAGGCCTAAAAGTGTTGTGAAGCACTCTGCCACCTCTTCCTCTGTCATGTGTTCTCCTGTAAAAGATATGCATATGTTGGACTTTGGGCCACATTGACAATGAAATATACGTATCTCAAAACTGGAACAGAGAATCAGTCTTTTTCTCAGTAATGTGACAGTAACAAAAACAGACTTGTCCTTTTCTGACGCCTGCAGTGTACCTCGAGCCTGTAGAAGCTCTAGCAGCTCGTGTCTCTGCAGAACACTCTGTCCTGTACTATCACGGTGACCAAGGACATCAAAAGCTAGAGCAAGCTCATTACTAGAGATGCCGAAGGCTGGTCGGTGGTTGATATACAGCTTGATGAACTCTTCCAGGTCAATATCGGTCACATATTTTCCTGTTTCGGCATACTTACTGAACTTGATCTCGTTATGCATATCCTCTATCTGGTAAAAAAAAGAAGCAATTTCTAAATAGAGCTTTGAAGTGTCACTGTCGAATAAGATCAATAAAATGACATTTGCTATTGAAAAATGTCTCTTCAGTTAAACGCATTGTACCTCTTGCTCAGTTGGGTAATAGGCCAAAGCTCTCATAAGAGAGGGAACCTCAGACAGGGGGATTCTAGTAGATACTTGTCGTTTCTCCAGTGAGTCGATGCCTTGATGACGGATTTGGCAGTAATAGAAAAAGTCCTCCATCTCCTAATGACAGAAAAGAAAAAAATTGAGGACCTGTGGTTAATATGTTATAAGAAATGACTAAAATTCAAAGGTTGAAGAGGACAGGAACTCCAAGGAAAAACTTACATCTTAATCTTGTGGCCCTGTATAATCTAGAAACACACTATATGTTTGAATATCATCAATGCTGTCCAATATCGAGTAGACAACCATTGTATGTTGAATGTTATATTTTACCAAAAAAACAAACTGTTCAAAATAATCACCCAACTCTCATAAAGAGTAACAACAAAAACAATGCAAGAAAACCTAAATACAACTAAATCATATTCACAATCAAAACAAACATATTTAAATGGGAACTCAATATAAATTGTTGGAAGAACCAGATCAACTCAGTGATACTACATAAGATCAGATTAGTTAAGCCTTTATGGATCCCCAGAGGGGAAATTCAGATGGTGCAGCAGCACAAAGATGTAAATACAAAAACTATTAATTGATAATTAGAACTATATCAAATTGAAATAAGCATAGAAATAAAAATTTAAACTATACATAAGCAATTAAACTCAAAATCACAAGGCATGCATGGTACTATCCATATACAAAGGTTCAATAAAACTGTCACTATGTTGAGAAATCATGATCCACCAACTGAACAGTATAAGCAAGTAAAATTACAGGACAAAACTTTCTATGAAAAATTACTTTAATCAAGACACCAAATTCTTAAAAACACAATTCAACATGCATAATAACATAATGCATAACTATTATAACCTTGATGGCACTGTACATTTGGCAATAGGACAGGTGCTTCTCATTTTAACGGAATAATCTGTGGCTGTTCACTTAACACTCGTCGTCAGGAACACTTTTAACTCACCCTGTAGAACTTGCCGTCTCTGCCTCCCTCTAAAAGAGTGTAAAAGGGTGCCATGTCCTTTCCTCCTAAGGCAGCTGCTGCCTCCAATGCACTGCATATATAACAAGAGAGGGGATTAACTCCAGAAAACATGATTACACTGCTCATGTATTTCCTCTGGTTCTCAGGTTGGTACCATTAAACGTTACCTTAAGCTTATCTCCCACGACAGGACAGTGCAGTCAGATCCTCCTGCAGTGAAAACAAACCGTCCGTCGTAGGAGCAGGCAAAAGAAGACACCCCTGTCGGATGGCAGATCAAAGCATTGGACTTGTAGGGGTTCCCATCCAGAGGGAAAATCTGGAGACCCACCTGGAAATACAACACACTCTTGGTGGTAACATCAATAATGTGGATCGCTATCACTAAAATGGCACTGGGCTTAAAACACAGCTTAATTTGAATAGCACCTCACAAAGCAGGATTACACAAAACATATTCATACAATACCCCATAATTTGTCCCATTTAATCCATAAAAATATGACCAAATATATTTTATTAAGACTGACAAGAGGAACAGATTATTTGACAAGTGTTAATATAAGACAATAACAGACAATTTTTTGTAGTGGTAATAAATTACTTATTTCTTACATAGAGCCCCATTTCGATTTTACAAAGCAGGTTAATTGGTAAAATACCACAAATAAAATAAAGCATATCATTTAATAAAATACTACAAACAAATGCCAGCACTGACCGTGTCCTCTGTGATGTATGCCAGGTAATATGAGTTAGTCTCAGGTTCTTTAGACATAGGAAGGACCGCTATTTTCTTAATGGGAGAGCCATACGCTGGGCCAAGGACAGTCTTTCTGTAACACATGTAATAATATTTTCAGTATTTGCTGTGCCATTATTTAACAATTAATATGATCTTGATACATGGTTTCACAGACCTGCACATCTTGGTGGTGCTGTTGAAAAGCTTCATCTTGTATTGGTCTGAGGCAACGAGAAGAAATTGCTCTGCAGTGAGGGGAGGATACCAAGTCATGCACATTGGCACAGAGCTTTGCTCAATGCGCTCCGAGCTTAGGATGAGAAGCTTATTCACATCACTGTTTTCCAGGTCATATTCCACCTATTAATCAGTCCCACACATGCAAAAATAGAATTTGGCATAAACAGTATGACAAAACATCAAACTAGTCCATAGTCCTACAATTTTGACAAAGTGAACTAACCAGTCGGCAGTCCATTCCCAGAGAGAGCAGTCTGGGCTGGGTGCTGTCCAGGTGAACCCCAAAAAGAAGGTCTTTAATGGGCTTGTAGTGGGAGTGGTATCTACCCAGGTATGTCCAACGAGGCAAAGAGCCTTTATTAGTCTGTAAGCGGAACACCGTCACTGCTTTTCCAGCATCCTAACAGAAAACAAGGAAATAAAACATCATCATACTTGAAGTTATAAGAATGTTAAAGCATAGAAGTGCAGATTTACAATCTGCAATTATTACCACAAATCTATTTTCTTTCATAATCACAGCTTCAGCAATAGGCCAAACTTTAAATAATAAATTCCAGTCCAGCACCATTGCTGCTATTAACTAAGTTCAGACATATTGCACTTGATCATCAAAAAAGGCTTGCTCACCGCAGTGGCAAGATACTGTGAGTCTGAGGAGAAAGTGATGTGATGAATGCTGTCTTCGGTGTAATGGAAACCCTCCTCTGGATGACTTTGTAATGTGCTGGAATTCAGTATGTGAACAGCTCCATTGGCAAAGCCAACTGCCAGGTATAATCCTGTCCAGAGACAAAACGGCGCCTCTTTACATTGCAGAACGTAATGACAAATAAGGAATTCATGCTAACGCTGGTTATATGCAACAGCATTTGTTACAGCTGACTCACCTTGAGGGTCAAAGGTGACACATTGAATGTGCCTCTCTGTCTCAAAGGCCCTGCTGCAGATGACCACTTTGTTGTTATAGTCCCACACTTTTAAAATACCCCTTTGATTGCCCGTGGCCACAGCTGGCTGTTTGGGGTGGCAGGCCACTGCATGTAGAGGCTCACAATCCTCATGTAGCAGGATCTGAGGGATGCCTTTCTGTGTATTCACATGTACTACTGTGGAAGTGACTGTGGACACAACAAAGTTCCTGCAAGAAAATGAGAGGTCAGCATGGCTAAAACACACAAAAACTGTTTAGACTGAAGACATACTATATTGTTTTACTTCTACCTCAAGATAAATGGTTTTTCCTCGAGAGCACAGTCCTCCAGGTATCCCTCTGTGCACTCTTTGGAAAAGGAAATGGAAATAATAGAGTCCAGGTTGAATTCAGTGTACCAAGTGAGAAGGATGAAGTCTTCATCATAAAACTTGATGTGACCTTGTGTGTCACCAGTTACGATACAGCTGTGATATCAAACGACACACAGACAGAGAGAGATCAGTGACCAATAAATTCATGCTACTTTTATAAAACAATAACAATGAATATTTCTGGCTCTGGCTACCCGTCAGTTACGGTGAGGGCAGTGATTGGATCTTCCTGAAGGTCAATGACCTTGACTTTCTCTCTAGAGAGGCTTTGGTTTGCAGCTATGTCTTCCATCACATCCCACACCACAAGGCTGCCTGCCGCAGTGGCTGTTAGGACCCGAGGCACTCTCCAGTGAAACACAGACTGGCTTACTGATCCACAAGCCATGTTGACAGTTTGAGAAGGCTGCGTAAATACAGTAGCATCAGATTCACAGGTGGCTGCATCACAGAACTCCTGCTGAACAGGCGACTCATTGCAATAAAATACATGATTTGATTTAATCTTCTACAACATTTTTAATGATCATTTTTACCTTCTTAAGCTTCAGGGCAACATATTGCAGACTTCCCTGGGCCTGAAATAAAACCAGCTGATTTTGCAATAAACATACACAAAACAGCTGTATTATGTATATCACTATACAAAGGAACAGCAGGACTCACCCTCCTGTAAAATAACACCTGCCGTTCACTGCTGCTGAGCAGCTGAGTGCTATCATTTGGATTAAAAATGATGTAATCCTGAAAAACAATCCGACATTGGAACATTTGATCTCTTGAATGTCACATCCATCAAGTTATGTGATATTTAAATGTTGAAACAAGACAAAAAGATACTTGCTTGAAAACCATGATTAGGATTGAGTTCAGTGAACCACAAAGGCTTTTCTGTTTCATTTGTCCAATCCCAAATACACACACACTGTGAAAAGATTGAAATGTGGTTAATAGATGGTGAATAGATGGAAAGACATTTACTGTTTCACACTGTCACACCCAAAATGAAATACCAAATATTGTTGTTTTTCGTTTTCTGAACTTGGTGCAATTTTACATCTAGAAAGAGTGCAGTTCTGAGACACTGACCATTTGATTAAAAGGTACTTTGCTTATATATTTTAAAATGTTTTAACATAAAACAGTCCCTAAACCCTAATCCTGGAAAATACAATAAAATCATGACAGATGAAGAAGATTCTAAATATATAGATGAATATTCTGCACTATCAAGAGACACACATTTTGGAGCTCTTACATTTAATATGACAGAAAGTCACACAGTGGTTGGTGTTGTTACACTCTTGGCCTTTGTTTGAAAGGAGAAGTAACACTTCTACTTCAAAATTAGAGTCCCGTGGGTGTCTGTTTCCCATTAATCATCAACAAAGCCCAGAATGTGTTACTTGGCAAAACCACAGTTCCAGCTCTATTTTTTCCTTGATTGGGCATTTTGCAATCTAGACTAAACAACAGTTTATAGTCTGTAATGTTTCATTTACTCTGGCCATTCCAGCCTTGCTTCGTACTCACTTGACTTTCCTCAGTCCCGAGGGTTACCAGATGTTTTGTGTCTCTTGAAAATGCCATTGCCGTGACACCCCCTTCTGGGTGGCAATCGAACAATGTATGCACAGGAATGCTGGAATATTTATATGTGGTTACCATCAAGGACAATAGTTAACACATAAAAAATGAAAACATGTAGAATCAAAAGATATACCCCGAGTAGGAGTCCCATATCATCACAGTGCTTTTCGGCCCCTGGTCAGCTGATGCAATCCAGCGTCTGTCTTCACTCACACACATACATGAGATGGGGCGGGAGTGACCCTGAGGAGATTGATTATATACAGTGCACTTTTTAAATCAACAATGCAACCGGCATGTTAGTACTATCAAAAGATAACTGTAGCTACCCATGTTACTCATTCTTCTGACTAAATCTGAAGTATGCTGTTACATCAGTTTTTTTTAACATATTTCTCATGAAGACTGGTGATCTTTACCTGAAGTATGTGCTGGGAGTTTGAGGTGTGATTGTATATGATGCCAACATGAGCTCCAGCATAGAGGACCACCAGCTGATCGTGGTCTTGCATACTAAAGGCTGGGAGAGCGGGATTCATCCCAAATACCCATTCCAGTGACTGAAAGAAGAGCAGATATTGTTAAGAACCAGTGACGGTTCTCAGATAACCCTTTTGTCTAATGAAAATACCTTTTGTTTGTGGGGAACATTTTACTGTCTTGACTGCACGTGTACAGGGTCAATATACAAATAGATCTCATTTTGTACAAATACACACATTACCAATTACCAGACATACGTACCAATGCATGTGTTCTAGTATGAGTTATCTTCTTTGGGAAAAGTGTGTCTCTGGTTGCAGTGTAGACTTGAGACTGCCCAGTCCTCTTGAGTATGTCAGCCTCTGTTTTCTCTCCAACTCCTGCACTCTTCCTGCCTTCTGTCTCGGTTTTCTCTCCAACTCCTGCACTCTTCCTGCCCTCTGTCTCGGTTTTCTCTCCAACTCCTGCACTCTTCACATCCTCTTCCTCTGTTTCCTCTCTAACTCCGGCACTCTTCACATCCTCTTCCTCTGTTTCCTCTCTAACACCTGCACTCTTCCTGCCCTCTTCCTCGTCCTCTGTTTCTTCTCCTGCACTCCTCCTGCTCTCCTCATCGGTCTCTGTTTCCTCCCTACCTCCTGCACTCTTCATAGCCTCTTCCTCTGTTTCCTCTCTAACTCCTGCACTCTTCTTGTCCTCTTCCTCGTCCTCTGTGTCTTCTCTAACTCCTGCACTCTTCTTGTCCTCTTCCTCGTCCTCTGTGTCTTCTCTAACTCCTGCACTCTTCCTGTCCTCGTCCTTTGTTTCAGCATCTGACATTCTGTCTAATCACACAATTCACCTCTCTGCTTGTGGCAAAGTTAACTTAGTTAACATTAGACTAAATCAGCCGCAGACTAATTAGCCGAAAACACACCACCACAATAGCCTATCAATTTTGTATACTCAGCCTCATTTAAACGATAAAATCTGTATGTTTAAATCGCTTTCTATTAAGTATTAACTTGTCTTTTGTGTGAAAAACAAAACGTTAGCTCCTGCGAAGCGACTCGTTGCCTAGTTACCTTTGAACAAGTGGAGGAGTGACGCGCTGTGAAACAAGATGTTCCGCTCAGGCATTTCAAATTAAAAGCACGATTGATAATACATAATATCAGTATGCTGAAGTAACTAGTATTTCTTATTTTTGTTTTTTGTAATGAATAACTGCTAACTTGAATTGCCTGATTGCTTGCATTCCTAACATATTTAAATATATAATATCATTCTGAACATGCAGAACTTATAAAGATCTGATAAAGTATGATGCTGTTTAAGTTTAATTTCAAATTTACAAGCTATATTACCAACGCAGCAAAGCAGACCACGGGAGGGTCTGGGTTATTAATTATTATAATTATTAATGTACTAACATATACTAGGCTATTTGAAATAGGCTACTATAGTTTTTTGGCTGATTAGCAGAGAAAAGGGAGTGAATTTGGAGCAAGTTTTTCCTCCTTTCTTAAACAGACTGTTGAATATGAATCACAAAGTCTTGCAGACACTGGATAAAAATACACATATGGTCTGACGTTCACTTTCGGGGTCTTAATGAGAACCTATAGGATGGTTATAGAGTACAGTAACAGAATATTTGGGGGGGTTACTAAAACTCAAAATACAATGACCAAACTGAAGCCAATAGGAAAAAGCTATTGTAAAAGGCAAATTTTTCTCAGGTGTTTATATTTGTTAAAATACTATAGTGATTTTGAAAATTCTCTCTGGTTTTCATTGTAATAGCCTAATACTTCCTAATAACCTAATACTAATACTACCGCCAGGAATTTTGGGCCCCATGACAAAAAAAATCAAATTGGACCCTCTCTACAGCTGTTGTGGCTACTTCTCTAGGTTTTAACTGCCCCATCAAAAGCTTTACACAACTCTAATTAAAGGCTTGCAAGTGTCTGGCTTCTTGTAGTTCAACATTAGTAGGCCTACTAGCATAAGTCTGCATACAGGATGCAATTCACTATTTGCTTCTCAAATAAATTGCCCTTCATGATGGGAATAATAAAGTCTGTATTTATAGATGGCCATAATTCAATCTAAATGAACGTATCAAACTGGATTATTTTAATAGTCTGTAACTTACATGCAGGCTGAGGTGTGCTGCTGTCCAGCTTCTTCTTTTATTTATTTCATAATGATCATTATGTGAGGCAATCATTTGAGTTTGAATTTCAGTCATTAAGAAATATTTCATCGTCTTTTTGTTATGGTAAAAAGAGATATGAATATCTTGCTAACCGTTTGCTTGTACTGTTTAAATGTTGATGAAATATAAGCTAAACTAATCTGTAGCTAGCTATCTTATTTCACTGTGGACATTAAGCCAACAGGTTAACACCACTCACAGACTAAAGGCTGCCCACCTTTCATGGTGAAAAACTGGATTGCAGATTGACATCCTGTCCTTTAATCTTTCTTCTCTCTTTTTTCTCTCTTTCCTTTTTTGAATAGCAGATTTTGGTTCACTAGGCAACATTGTGATCACTGTATTCCTGCCGCATCTACTGACTACATCTAAACACCGTCACTGATACAATGTGCTGAGGTAGGACCAAAACATTTCATGTAGATACAGGGTGGGGTGGTCGGTCAATGGAGGTTGACTTTTTGGTCAATGGGGATTTTTAACTTTTACTGCCAAAAACAAGTAAAAACAAAAAGATCATTAATTTTATTATTATAATTGAAATACATTTATACTCAATGATGGTTTATATAATGTACAATATAATATAATTTGATATTAGTATAAGTTATAGTTTTGGGGGCCCCTGTCAGTCAGGGGTACTGAAAACACATAATGCCTCATTGTCTTGCCTGTTATTCACTCATTCATATCATATTTAATGTAGCCTATTGTGTTGAGGTCTGTTTCTTTTAATTAAAAGATTCCCAGATAGTCAAAATGTACATAATTAACATAGTTCTGACTAAATTCCAAGTATTTTCAAGTGATTTACCAACATGATGCCATTTGTTAAGGATCACGGGGATTTACTGTCGTCACATTTAGAAACTGCACCACAAAATGCTGAAATGACAGCATACCAGCACTTCCGGTAAATCGTTTCAAAGATTCACTATAAGAAAAAAGTTAATTTAGTTCCTGTTGAGGAGGACTTTACATTCAACAAACACACACAAATGATAATAAAACTATTCAAAAACAAAATAATAATAGTTAATATTGTTATAAAATTTAACAATTATCAAATTATAAGCTTTTATTATACAAAAATGCAAACATGTCTTTTGCTTTGTTGAGACAGAAAGTGAAGCGATTTCTTTCATACGATTCCAATTTATTTCTATTTTTTTTAGTATCTGCCATCCATCAAATTATTTCAATAAACTCGAAGGCCAGTAGGCTAAGTGACTGTCCACATCCAAAGAACATAAAGAATAGCTATGTCTACACAAGATTCTGCTTAATCTTAATTACAGTAGCAAAAATATCAAGAATTGGGCTAGGCCTAGTTATCATGGAGTCCTAATGGGAAGTAGCCATACAGAAGCGACTAGAGGATCATAACAGCAGATGGAGGGGAAAATAATTCATGAAATTGTTTTTTGAATACTCGATATTGGGGGATGAGAAGGACAATTCTGTCAGGACTGAGATAATTTTGTAAATCTAGACACATAGACTAGACACATAGACACTAAACATTTTTTAAAATGTAGCTATTAAGCAAAAGAAATAACCAATCAACATAAAATATGTAATAAATTACGTCAATAAGAGGAAAAACATAAGTCCGGGGAAGGTGTGATATTGACACCTTCCTCGGAATTCACCTCTTCTATAATTTCACAGTTTTTTCTTCCGGTTTCTTTCACCATATCCTCT
This sequence comes from Lepomis macrochirus, assembly GCA_024633595.2. Lineage (NCBI taxonomy): Eukaryota > Metazoa > Chordata > Actinopteri > Centrarchiformes > Centrarchidae > Lepomis > Lepomis macrochirus. Next base: position 22,161,105 of record JALXJV020000005.1, on the reverse strand, counting down.
GTTACCGATGTTCAAACCAAGCATTTTAATTTTACTTATGTAATACGTAAAATAAATAAATATTGAAAATGGAAATGGAAAAAAGATAGGGGTTATAATTCTACAAATATATTATGTGCATAGTTTAACCGTTTTGATAACTTATTTGTTTTGGGACATTGTTCCAATATATAATTTAGTTTCTTTACTGTACAGTGAATATTACTTTGGCATTAGTAAATTTACATTTGTGGATATAATACTGAGTAAAAATGATTATAAAATGAAATTTTTGTAAACCCAAACATGACATTTTATACAGTGGCCCAAAATGTTGAAACTGAAACGGAAGATCGGTACACTTTTTAAATGACGCGTTTGATTTATCCTGTGAACCAGTTGATCTCAAGGTTGAGGAATAATATTGTGGAAAAATGTGTGTTTTGCAATGGCGAGGCTGAAACTATTTGTCATTGGTCATGGTATTGGTTCAAAATTATTTTCTGTACATTAACAATATTACTTTAAGTCCCTGAATGTTTCATCTATTAGTTTGCGAAATGAGAGGGTATATTTTTTATGAGAAGATTGATCTTTGTTAAAGAATATATATATTTTGAACCTCTTTATTTTATAAGTAAAAATTTTACCAAGTGCAAATGGTGTTGGCAAATGGAAACCTCGATTAGCACATTTTTAGATGGAAATCAAACATTATGTGGTTTGCAGAATAGTAAAGCAATCAAAACAGTTGAAATATGTGAAGATTTAAATATTTTAATTCCTATTGTTTGTTACACGATACCCATTTGTTTATTGTTTATTGCTGTGCCCTGTTATATTATTTTGTCGTTTAAAGATCTTTTTTAAGAGAGAGAAAAGAGTTTGAAAAAAGGATCTATCCACTGTTGCTTTGAAAGGTCGGCACCGTGTCGAAACATCACTTCCGCTAACTTCCAGCAGGGTTTCCGGGTCTCGCAGCTTTGAGAACAGCTGATTTTCTGGTTGCGTTTCTTCTTTGCCGTCGACTTGTGATTTAGTGGATTGTCGCTCCCTCTGTTTCGTACTTTTAGTAACAACACCTCACTGGTCGAGGTCTGAAGGAGTATTGTTCTCATTGTAGAAGTCATGATGAGTTTGTGACGGTTAGGACACCAGAAAGCGCAAAAGCACTGCGAGAAGGAAGGAAGCGGCTGAGTTAGTTATGATGACACCAGCTCACAGGTGAGGAGGCATTTTAGCAATTGGTTCCCTTTAATGATGGATTTTTGCTTTTTCACTGCGAGACAAGTTGAATTAAGTTAGTTTTAGATTTAACCTACGTGTATTCGTTAAACAGTCGTCAGCTTTAGCCACTCGTTGTTAGCTAACGTTAGCCTCCAATCCCCTCAGCTGACAGTCAGCCACTTCAGAGCTCTTAAACTACAACGTGAACCAACACAACCTGTTATTGCGCTTTTAATAAGGACCTTAATGTGAGATGTCAGTTAAGCTTCTTGTGGCGCGTTGCTGTACTATTAGATATTGTGGAAACGTTTCTAAATAGCGTAAACAGTCAATACTCAGCCACATGAAAGTGTCAGTGAAGGATATAAAAGCAAATTTAGGAGAAAGAAACACTCAGTGGCAACGAAACTGTGCATGGTGAAGTAGTTAGAACACAGTGATACATTCTTGGAAAGCATTTCTTTTAAATAATTAGCATTTCTACACCAGTTTCAGTCTTTTGTTTTTTGAAAATCTGAGTGCAAAGTTGTTGTTTTTTTCATTTACTAGATTGTAAACTAGTTGGTACTTTACATAGTAATTTATTGTTCTAGAGTTAATTAGTTAAATATTAATAAACACAACAGTCTTTGTCAGGTCACTGGCTGGTGTTTTTTAATTTCTGGTTCTCTACTATTTATGAAAGTATCTGCCTGTAGTTTTCCTAGAAGAAGAATCCTGACAATTTCTCTAATCAAACCAATATAGCTAACAAATTTCATCCCCTAAATTGCTACACTTTTATAAAAATAGGAAAATGAGTGTTCCTGGGATTTAATGTGCTGTATTGCAGCATTGTGTGTCCTAGTCCACTGATGCGTGAACGGGGCCAAGTTAAGACGCCTGAGGTTATGTGCCAAGTTTAGCACAGCCAGGCTATAGTGAACAGTAAGCTTGTGAGATTTAGATAGCCGGCAGTCACAAACACGGGTACAGAAGTTAACTTTCAAAGGTATCATATTAGATCTACACAGTATAGTAAAAACTTGGTTGAAATTTTAATGTTGTGTCCAATAGGTGGGATTAGTACTTGAGAGAGGTCTACAATGTGGACTGACAAGCAAAGAGGAATCAGAGTTTCTCAGGAGGAGCTGCTCTGCAAAAACGCCTGTGGGTATTATGGAAACCCTGTATGGCAAGGCTTCTGCTCTAAGTGCTGGAGAGAGAGAGCACGTCCAGCTGGAGAGCCGAGACAAGACACAAGGTAGACACGATGCTTATACCAATGAGACTCAAAGGAGCAGTTAGACCTGTCAGCTGACACTGGTATGATAGTGATGGATTCTTGTCACAACATCTTAAAAGCAGTACATATAGAAACTTCATAGTTAGACCATTGATAGCACCTGAATATACATGGGAGGACATTGTTATGCATATTAATTACACAATTATACATTACACATATACAAAATACAATTATTTAAACTAATAAATTCTTTAATTTCTGAAGTTAAAAGTGACAAAGATATTAATGAAACATTTGCTAACATATTTATTAGTTATTATTGAGTTATCAGCTTGACGCAGCTTAAGTGCGTTTGCTTTAAACAGCCTTTAGGTTCAGATGTCTAATGCTGTCACTCCTTGCAGGCCGAGCAGTGATGGAGCTCCTCCCACCTTCTCCAAATTTGAGGAGAAGAAAAACATTGAGAAAGGTCGTCGAATTAACACGATGAGGAGACTCTTCTGGGGCAGCCCGTCCCCTCCAAAACATCAAGGTAGTTCTTTTAGCTTAGTGTACTTTTTATTCTGTTGTATTCAGTTCCACCAAGTCCAGCAAGTATCTGCAAACGGTTTGGCCGTGTTCCCATAGGGTGAACAATCCCTCGATCTGCTGCTTTACCACATCTGGTTCAGACACCAACTGTATTTCCTCAAGATCAAAGCAAAATGTTGTTCAGCGAAAAAAATGATGAAAAGCCTTATTCAGATCACAACTAAGAGCTTGTAACTACAAGTGCAATTGTTTGATGGCATGAAAGGCACACTGCTGCTCATTGTGTGTCACGTGATCCTACAAAGTCTATTGAGATCAATGCAAAAAATTTTGACTTACTGACCTTTTTTGGTCTTCTGTGTTTGCCATTAGCAAAATTGGCTTCATTGATGTGTTTCTCCAACATTTTCCTGAGGCCTGTTTCACGAAGCACAAAGGATAGATGGAAAAATAGCTATGTCTGATTTTTCTGTGATCACATCAGGCACCTCTTCAGCACATGATTTCTAGTTCCAGTTACACCTTCGGAGAAAGCTAAAAATTTTACCAAATGCAGGGACTAGCCCAGTGTTTCAACAAATGTAGCCAGTCTGAGTTTGGGTCAGTCTAACTACACTTGTCATCCCTCTAGAGCCTTCTGAAAGCCACACCAATGTGTTAAAAGCCTACCAGAGCCTTGAGCCCGGGGACTTCACTGGTTTCCTAAAGATACTAAAGAGCCCTTCCTCCCAGCGCTTGCAGTCCCGATGTACAGCTTTCCTCAACACAATGGAGGCTTACCATGTAATTGTCTGTTTTAAAAGTTTGACATTACAGTTCTTTTAACTTTTCTTTAGTATGTCAGAGCTGTTCTGATTATAGATTCTCATCATCTTTGCAGCACCTGCCGGTACAGAAGCAGTCAGATCTCGTGCAAGATTTCTACCAGTCCTTTGCTGAATATTTTAGCAGTGAGTACAGATCAGTTCAACACTTCTTGGGCAATTTATTCTGAAAATGTGAGAATACTAAATGACTTTCGAGTTGGTATTTTTGTTTTCAGGTTTTCCTGAAGCTCAGGTCACTCAGATAATGGAGCACATCGAGAAGTTAATAATGACACGGTTGCACAAATGGGTTTTCTGCCATGACAGCTGTGATGATGAACAAAAGGACCTGGCTCTCCAGAGAAGGATACGGTAAGCCTCATATTTAGGCCACTTGTGTTGTACTTGTACCTGAAGCCCTGTTTGACACTGACGTCTTTACTTTGCAGCTCCCTAAACTGGGTTACTCCACAGATGCTGAGCGTACCTTTTCCTGACAAAAAGACTACAGTCACAGGCGACCCCTTTTTGCCTGCTATAACAGGTAACAGGTTATATTTAATGAACAGACATGATGGTGGTTTTGATCTTGTCATTTCAAGTGTATTTCCCCAAATGTTGAGCTACTCCTTTAAGCTTATGAGAAAAAACAGTATGTTCGGGTACACAGTAAACATCATTAAAAGGTCTGAAATGCTAGTCGTTGACATGTTTTCCTTCTCTCTATTTTTTTTTAACAGCTATAATTGAAATGGATGCGAAACGAGCACCTCAGGACAAACTTGTTTGCGTGTCCAAATGCAGTCAGCATGTCTTTGAAGCGCTCTCCACCTCAAACAGCGAGCCTGCTAATGCTGATGACTTCCTGTCAGGCCTGATTTATGTGGTGCTGAAGGCCAATCCACCTCGCCTACACTCAAACATGCAGTATGTGATTCGTTTTGGTCTCCCGCACAGCCTGATGGCAGGAGAGAGCGGCTACTATTTTACAAATTTGGTAATTTTATTGCTTTTGTTACTCATCCAGCATATACCACAGGATGCTGTGTACCCAGGTCAGTTGAACACTCATGCCATTTTGCCCTTGTCACCTGTTTTTAGTCTTGTGCTGTGGCCTTCATTGAAAAGCTGGATGGACCAGCACTCAACCTCAGTCCAGAAGAGTTTGAGGCCTACATGCTGCGTCAGCGGGCTCCCTCTGCAGGAAAGAAGAGGCTGCAGGTTTCCAACGACACACACCACCTGTTAGAGGAGCTAACAGGCAGACAGGAGAAGCTGGACCAAGGGATGGATGCTCTCAATGCGCAGCTACAAACGTGGGTCCAAGCTGTTCATTCACAACTGGATGAGGCAACAGCCCAGCTTGCTCTGGTACAGAAAGAGATAACAGCTCAGGCTGAGCTCTCGCAGGTTTTTTCATCCTCATCCCACGATGCATCACTGCAAGAGGATGGCGAAGATCAGTCTGTGTTAGTGTGTAATGATGAACATGCAGGTCCAAAAGATACAAACCGTTAGCTACACTAACAAAAACAGCTAATCTGGTACTTGTCTCTTGTTAATCAGTAGAACTAATTTATGTTATAAACAGATTTATATTCCAGTGCCATATTTGCACACATTCCAACCACAGAAATCTTGGATTTATAAGCCAGTTTAACATGAAGGAAAATTTCTAGAAGGAAACATTTTTTGCATTTGGTATCACAGGGTACACAGAGGTTTTTGAATGACTTTGTTAAAAGTGATTTGCACTGTTTCAGGACAAAGGCCATTAAAAATACAGTCTGATTTATAGTAACAGATATGATGAAAACAAACATTTTAGCACTCAGGGTACACCGCACTGAGAGATGTCACCTAATACTTTATTAAGAGTGCTTATTTAATATTCATATATTTTCCTAATAGTGTATACTCATGTGCCTAAATGTAGACCACTGTGAACTTAAGAAAGATGCTACAGGAGAAAATATGAGGAGGCAGTTGTGGACCACAAGAAGTCAGAGGGTGTATTTATTCAAAACGTGTTTTTTCCGGGCTGTGTAACTGTTCTCATGTTCAGTGTTTGTACAAAGATGAAATATCCGGTGCAAAACAATTTGTAACACGTTTACAACTGTTTACAATTGTTTCTGAAGAAATTAAAGGGGGTTATGTTATAATCAATGATTGTATCCAATATTATATTAAAGTTGATTTAAATGATTTAATGTACTTCACTGAATTATGAACAATTCTTCTTGAGTGTGTTTGAGCATTGTAGTATCTGGCAGATGTACTTTGCATTTTATATTTAAGATTATATTTAAGAAAAATTTTAATATAAATTTATATATAAGAACTTAACACTGAACATGCTTTTCCACTGCCTAAGTACTAATAGTTATTTGGAATAATTTAGTGACTACATGGATTTGGTTTTGATCGACCAGTTCGGGGCAGTAAAGCGCCTACACCGCCATACCTCTACCAGAAAGAAGAAGGATGTAACGTCAGCGGTGTGTGCGTAACGTTAAACCGGAAATACCATCCTCGGTGGTTGGATCCCGGATGTCGCTTCAACGCCCACCGGTTTTGGGGCAAGTCACGCCCCCTTTGTGATTGATTGCTAGCTGTTACTGTGAGTGTAAATATCGCCGTTATGAAGAACAAAAAGTAAGTGTCACATAATTTTGTTGTAATATTTTAAGTCATGTGGCTTTAAATGACCCGTTTAGACGTAATGTAGAGCTAAGTATATTATTTAGCAACATATTTAATCGGCTTTCTTCAAACATTAGCTACAGGGTGCTAGCTACTAATTGGCTAATGTTACTAACGTTACCAGTAAAATTAATAATTGTCTCGGAGGTAAGTGGTGAAGTAAGTTAAATGACAAGTGACCTATTTAATCCTTATTTCAATGAAATTTGCTTGATTATATTGATAGACACAACGGACTAAATTATATTTTTATTATCTGAATAGGGCAGAAAATCTGACTAATCGCCTCAGCAACGCGGAGCGGTTTCACTGCACAGCTCCATCTGCGAATATGGACCAGTACCCCGAATTGATGGTAAGGGATTTGTCTGGAGGAGACACACATTGATGACTGAAGTACATGCTTTACATAAACCACATGCATAACTGTCCTGCGGTCTTAAACTGAGGGTCACCTGACAACCAAACAGTCTTGGATGTTAGTTTTCAGCCAGAACAGATGGTATATTTCATTTAGTCTCTTGATAACATCGTGTTTGTCTGTGTTGAAGGACTTCTTGCCAAAGGACTATCAATACCACATATGCAATTACAAAGTAGTGAACGTGGGAAGTGACCATATGGATTTTGAAGCCACCCTAAGGATGTCCCTCAAATCAAAGGAGGATATACTGGTGTGGCTAAAGTCAATGCCAGTTACGTGGAGAGTGGACTACACTAGGCCTACTAAAGGTTCAAAGATCATCTTCAAAGTAGGTTGTTCAGTTGTTCTTTACTGAGCTTGTGGTAAGGCAACATTTCTGGTTATTTGTTACATTTTCTCAATCAACATCTTCTTTCAATATGAAAGTCTGAAAGAGGTTAAAAGGTTATTTCTGATAAGTATCCTCAGGCTGTTATTAATGACTTGTGGACAGTATGTGAGCAAAACTACTTTATTACTTAATTACTATTTTTGAGTATTTGTACATTAATTGATCACCTGGCTGTAGAGATGCTTTGTACTTGTAACCCATTACATTTAACAACAAAAAGTATACTTACCACTGCAGTACATTTTGCCACAATTTCATGGACCATGCAGTATTCCTCCATGACTAAAACCACCATTCACCAAGTTTAAACAAAATATAGTAAATGTAGAAATTATGTCCTAAAACAGTTATTCATTATTGTTTAAATTTACTCAACGTCATTATGGAGTAGACATTTTGGTGTCTTAAGCAATAAGTTTTAGGACGTACTTTAAGACAGAGTCGGTTTTGTGATTAATACTTTCACTTTCACATTCAGAAGAAAAAGTAACTGTAATTTAACTTAAGTGTGGACTGTCAGTTCTTTCTTATTAATAACTTTTCCCACAACATTTTAGACAGAATACCGATGCCAGCATAACACCAAACCCAGAGCAACACCAAAGGAAGGCAGGGCGTCCAAAAATACAGATTGTCCTGCAAAACTAAAAGTTACCCTTGCACGCACTGAGGTCTCCAATGGACGACAGAGCAGGTCTAACAAACAAACCCCACTTCATTTCCTAAGCAATGCTTGTGTTAATTTGATCATTTATTTCTGTGCATATTCATTTAACAGAAGGAGTTTTGCTCTTTTCCTTTCAGAAGTACTGATCCTCACATTCCACAATACCCCACACTTGTGGACATGGTGAATGTTCACAACCACATCATTCACGTGGCGGATGCTGTGCATCACCAGGATGTGAGCAGCAAGGCTGTAAAGCAATTCACCAAGTTTGAGGCTAGGCAGTCACCATCCTCAGCACTTGATGTTCTTAACTATGATCTGCTTGTTCAACTTGGGAATGATTACCTCGACGAGCATAAGGCTGATGAAACACTGAAAGGTCAGTTTAATTAAAATGACAGATGTTCACAATGATGTGTTTAAATATATACATTGCTGATTTAAAAATACAAAGTAATGCAATGACCTGTACGGGTACTAATGTCTGTTTCTCCCTCAGCTGTTAGAGTTAGCGCACAGGAGTGGGACTTCATGAGCCGTGAGTTTGCAGCAATGGTGCAGAGCAGCGAAAGATTTCAGGTGGCAGGATCAGCCTTCTTAAAGGCCTTCAACAGGCTGAAGGGAAATCCCGCTATGATGCAGTCAGCGATGCACATGTTTGGCCGCTATGGTGCCGGCAGCCTGGCTTCGAAGCGAGCAGGAGCTCTACGGCGGGCTGCTAAGGGTGCTGGGCCAATCATAGCCACACAGCCCAACTCTGTCGCTCACCAAAAGGTGAAGCTTGTGGGTAGACGTCGACTCACTCAAAAAACGACTCAAAACAATTTAGCAACCGTGGACCATCGCTACAGCTACCCAGAAGAAGTGAAGTCTGTCTCAAGCTCTAGAGGTGTGTCGCAGCAACCCAAAATAATGCATGCTCCGCCACCGCTCCCCTAACCTTTCACTCCACACCCTTCTCCATAGAGGCTGGATGCTAAACCGCCACGGCCCTCAACTCATTACTCTCCTGGAGTTCTTTTGTATATAGCTTATTGTATATAGTTCTTTTATAAACCTATACAAAGGGGTGTACATTTAACTGTGTATACAAGTAGTTCCTTGATGTGGAACGGCTCCTATAGAGGGTATACGTATGACATCTCAGAACGTTGTTAATGCTCACTGAGTGGCAGAAAGACGAGCAGCTGTGTTAGCTGAATCAGATAAAACACAAACAACACATCTAAAATGGGAAAGAGCTGGACCACTGGTTCTTTGGTAAGCAGGAAGGATCACTGTTGAGTCCGACTGCCTTTAATTTGAGCACATAATCACTTGTTTTGCTCCCGGTTGGCTAAACGTAGCCATGGTAACAAATGTTTTGCCACTCAGTCCAGCGTGTTCTGGAAAGGGAAGTGACATCAACGCATACCCTCTATACAAAGTGGTTTAAAAGGTACAAGGTTGATGATTAGTCATTATACAGCACAAGGATGCCTAACAAAATGAAGTTTGGAGTTTCTTAATGCTACATGATTATAGTGCTTGTTGTGATTTATTTAACCATACTGGATATTGCATACTCTAAAAAAATCTGTCATCAGTCACTTGTTTACTTAAATTATATATGGCTTTTTCACTACATTTTTAAAGGTTTTTCAGTAGTTTGTCTGGCCTTGTTTTTACAACATAAAACACATAAAACTATTATTTGTCATACTTTTACTACTTTTGTTAGTATCTGTGCTGGATAGAGTAGCTGAAAGAGAACCGCTCAAAAGAACTGCACATTTTTCTAAGTTTTATATGAATAATATTTTCTCTTTTTGTACAATTAAAATTGTGCATTTTGTTATTCTTTATGTCTCCAGTGAATCTTCAGCTGCTCTTCACTTTCCAACTAGGGTCTTCTCTTCTATAATGGTGTGGCCTAAGTATGTGCCCCTAGGATGATGTATATGACTTATTAGTTCCATAATTTTGTAGTTGGTCTTTATTATGAAATAGAAAAGATCTGATTAGTTAATTTACCACAATGATATGCTAATACTTATGAGGGGCATAATAAGCATTGCTTTTTCTCTAGATACAATAATGTTAATTTAATTGACAAGCTTTAATTTGATCTTTTACAGTTTTCTAACCCTTTGTTTATGCTTTTATCCAAAGTGACAATAATATGTTAATTGAATAAAGTTATGGTTATGAATAGATGATTTGCTGCAAAGCAAATTTATATGAATAAATTGCATAGTTAAATTAAGCTGTATCCCCTATGTAGATATAAGGATTTAAAATATATTATTTGTTTATTAATTTAGTGTTACTAACAGGACTTCCTGTATATTATTATTTTACCTTCAGAAATCAGAAATACTTTATTGATCCCTGAGGGGAAATTCTGTGTCACTGTTGCACATCAAGGCATAAGGAGTAGAAATAGTAGAAAGTTGGTATATAAAGAGGTAAATAAATATCAGAGTAAAAAAAATATATATATATATATACATAGACATATATACAAAGAAAACATAAATGAAAATTTACATAATTAAAATATTTGCTTTGGTGAACAGTAATACTGAATAAATATATAGCTTATGTTACCATATTTTAATACACATTAGTTAGCTGTGTGTAGCATGAAGGGACCAGAGCCCTTTAAAGAGGCTCTGGAAGGGACTACGAACTACCAGAGCCCTTTAAAGAGAGAGTCGCGTCAGCGGGGGTCCAAAATGCTACATCGTCACGTGGTTCATGGAGACCGCAGATAGTTCCCGGAAGTCCTAGGCGGGCAATTCAAAATGAGCGAGAGAAACGACAAAACAGCGATTTTAAGCGATTTCTGGTAATTTAAACAACAAATGCGTTGATTTACAATATGTGTACAGCACACTGACACTTAACTGTAGTTACATTACTATTTTTTTAAAGGAGGAAATATAGTTTTGACAATAACAGCAACAGTCACCTATTTGTGGACATTTTTGGCAAACCTGACATTGGAAAGTGTTGCACGTTTAAAATTCAGATGAGATTTACCTTTCTTAGTAATTCCATGGTACCAGGGTTAATTGAGCTTACTGACTAATATAATCTTTATGACTTCAGATAGAACAGACAGGTAGGCTAACTATCAATGATTGTTGTGTATTAATTTAATAAATCTCCAATAAAGTTAGAAAACAGCATGTTAAGTGGTTTGTGTTTGTGAACTGTCTGTCAGAAAAATGAGTACGAATGTTTGGTTTCCCAGCTGACGTGGAGAGGAGGCAAAAATGGTTGAATCAGGTCAACAGGAGCGACCTTACAATCACTAAAGAGGCTAACAATAAAATACGTGAGGTACTTTTTCCACAAAGAAACAACACATCACTGGCTTTATATTTTGTTTTATTAAAAACATCACGGCAGATGATCTTCAGGCTCCACTGAACCCCTGTGATTCTTGTGCTGAGAGAGGGAGAACAAGAGAAAGGGTTAGACAAACCTACACATCTGTAAAGATTCATCCAGGTCATGTTTATCCAAGAAAAGTTGAATTGGGAGCATCTGGACATTTCAGAAGAAGTCCAGTTGCTCTCAATTCAACCTTTCTTGTAAACGGCTACAGGTTTGATTGAGAAAGTTCTGGATTGTTAAATTTTGGAACTTCATTAACAGCTTTTGCAGCTGATGTTGGCATCAGTTACTGTATAAGTTGTTAGTTTTGTTTTTTCAAACAGTTTTCACATACAGTAACTTTGATAATGATGTGATATGAATTTGTACAAAGTAATTATATAATTAGAGTAAACATATCCAATAAGAATTGAGTGTTCACCAATATGGTGTATTCAGCCACTATGATGTATTAATGTGGGTAAATAAACCTGAATTGTTGTGTGGAAAATAAGCTCATAAGCTAAGACGGGATGCAGACACTGAGAGAAGGGAAAGAAAGTATAAGAAGTACATATATTTCTTATAAATGGTATAATCATGTGTTGTTTTCTATCTCACCATGGTCCACTCAGTACTCTTTAGCATCACTGCTCCTCCACCTCACAGAGTTACTGCTCTAATATAATTAATGTTTAATATGAAGATTGTTTTATAACATGCTAACATACTACTTAAAGGGTAGTATGTGGTACTACTCTGGTAGTACTGGTAGTATACTCTCTTTAAAGGGCTCAGCAAACTACAAACTCTTCGTTATCACTAGCCACTCACAGTCGAAGTAACGATACTATCCAATCACAGCACAGTAGGGCGGGACTTGCAGTAAAACGAGTGGGAAAGAAGAAGCGCCTCAGGTTTGTAAGTGAAATTCTAGCCGTACTATTTCGAGTTACAATGATTGGTAGCAATGTTATGTTCTGCTGGGTCCCGGGACATGCTGGAGTTGAAGGAAATGAAGTAGCAGACTTTTAGCAAAATCAAGCTTAAAGAAGTTAGCGACAGATATAAATATATCATTGGGAAGAGTGGAACTAAAAGAAAAAATGAAGTAAAATTGAGTAAGTTATTGAAGGGGAATGGCAAAGATTGTGGGAAAGTGAGACCAAGGGGAGACATTATTACTCTTTGCAATCTCAGGTTAAAAAAGTCAGGCACTGTTATGGATCCAGAAGAGATTCTGTTAAAATCTGTAGGTTAAGACTTGGGCATTGTGGGTTGAATCAGTCCTTATATGTCATTGGAAAGCATCCTAATGGGCTTTTGAGTGTGGGAACTCTGAAACAGTAGAACATGTTTTGCTGAATTGTAACAAATATAGAAAGAAGCCTTTTATTCAAGACATTATCAGATTTGGGAGTTCGGTCATTCTCAGTCAACTCTATACTAGGTGAAAATGAGAACCACCACTTGGTTGTCAAAGTAGTATTACAGTTCTTACACGACACCGGGCTATATAAAAATTTGAAGCAAAAACGTTTTCATTCTAGCGACTTCCCGAGGAGGGCGGTAATGCGCCTAGAAGCGTCTAAACTGCCGTAAATGCATAAGAAGAAGAAGAAGCGCCTCAGGCTGAATTGAGCAGCCATGAAGATGACAGAGGAAAACAGTTCTGGAAAGCGGGAAATAACCATGGACGATGTAAAAAACCTTGTTAAAAAGAAAGATGAAATTGAAGAGCAGATAAAAGCTTATTACGATGTTTTGGAAGACGTAAGTTTATCAGATAATCAGACGTAACTTACTTGCAGCGCGAAGCTAACCTAAGGCCACAGGCAGTAATTGTGAATGTTGTTAGCTTATCATAGCTAAACATGCCTTCCCTTGTTTACTGTATTTTTACAGCAAGGTGTCGGAGTTGAAGATCCATTGGTTGACGAAGAGGGCTACCCCCGAGCAGATATTAATTTATACCAGATCAGGACAGCAAGACACAACATTTCATGTAAGCAGCAGCAGCGTGTTTGTTATTGACATTCTTGAGACATTGTGTGTGAGCCACAATTTTAAGAGAAACAACACAACTTCCAGTACCGTCAACCTGTTAACATCACGTTACTGTCAAAGGTCAGGAGAACGAGTCATCTGTTATAATAACGGTGATTGGATTGTCATACTGTGATGTTTAGTTATAGCAGACAACTTTTCAATTATAATTTCCAAACATTTTCATAACCAAGGTGATTGAAACCAGAACCAGTTAGCTGATATTTTCCCACATAGCTGTATTATGTGACACCAACATCCAACAGTTTAAACGTAGCGTTAAAATAAGTTTCGGTTTTCAGATAATTGATCTAAATGCAAATGTTTTTCAGACAAACTGTCATAATCCCAGTTCCATAAATGGCAAAATGTTGGCAATTGATTAGGTTTTGACCAATACTAATACCACTTTTAGAAGATTGATACTGTAGAGGATACAGCATGTCATATATCCGCTGTTACTAATGTATATTTTGATTTTTAATTTATCTGCCAATAATTTTCTTGATTTATTGATCATTCGATTCATCAGACAACAGAGAATTCCCATCACAATATCCCAGAGCACAAGATGACTTATGAAATGTCATGTTTTGACCAGCCAAAAGTCTCAAGATATTTATTTTTCACTCACAAAAAAATAGAGAAAAGCAGTGAATCCAAACACGGAAGAAGCCTCACCCAGATAATGCCATTTTTGCCCAATCCATAAATTATCAGAATATTGGTAGCTCTACATAAACACATTTCTCCATTTAAAAATAAGTTTTATCATAATTTAATTTTAAAGGAAATGCTCTGATCATGTCTTTCAGGTCTGCAGAACGATCACAAGGAAATCATGGTGGAGATCGAAGAAGCCCTTCACAAGCTGCATGCTCGGGAGAAAGCCAAGCGGGAACGGGATGAGGCAGAAGCCCAGGAAGAGCCGATGGAGCAGCAGGTCACTCTTCCTCCTCCCTTTGCACGGGTGGATGCTGTGACACAAGGATCACCCGCCTGTGTAGCTGTGAGTGATGTGGTCACCGTAACAATTCGTTTAAGATTTAAAAAGTATCTGTTTTGTTACTGTAATTATAGTAAATGGTTGTTTCATCCTAAAGGGGCTCAGAGTCGGTGATGAAATCATTGAGTTTGGTTCTGTGAACACGGAAAACTTTCAGAACCTCCAGAATATTGCTTCTGTGGTACAACACAGTGAAGGGGTAAGCCACTGACACAGCTGCTTTTTTGGTTCAGCAATAAAACTAATTTTATTGTTCATCTGGCATCATTTGGCACTTTGTTTTGTGGTGCAGTTTGATGTCTAAATTCAGACCGAAAAGATGTTAATACTAAACGAGATTTCTCCCAGAATGATTTATGAAATCCCTGAGACTGTGGCTAAAAAAATGTGGTTTGACTTCCTTTCAATTGAAGTTTATATTAGACCTTTCAGATCTTTTGTTCAAATTAGAAGAAAGTCTTCTTTTAATCACATTATATGCTTTTTTTCTTACCATAGGGTATATTTTACTAAACATACTCGATGTCTGGAGTGTAAAGTGCATTGTCATGTGCTTTTACAGAAACCATTACGTGTCACGGTCATCCGGGATGGCCAGAAAAGTCACATGAGCCTGACGCCAAAGCGATGGTCTGGCAGAGGTCTGCTGGGGTGAGTGCTACATGGATGCAATCAGTCACATATTTGGATCGGCACAGATTTAGCATTTTGGAGTGAAGAAGAGTAGCTGGAACAAAGCTGCTGAAAAGCTTCTTGTCGGTGACAAAGGGCAGTGATGTTAGTTATACTCTTTTGTCCACCTTAAGATTAATGATTTAAATACTTCTCTCCTGGTATTAGCAGCTACAAAGTGGTTCACATTAATCTCTGGCCTGTCTTTGTTCTTTTTCAGATGCAACATCATTCCAATCCATCGGTGATCACTCTGACATTGTGCAGAATTTCAGTGGTGAAACCCTTTCTTCCACTTGTTACCCCTGAATAGTTTCAAACTGACTTTGTACATATACTGCAGACATTTCCATCTGTTTGTTTTTTCAATATATTAATTTGAACTGGAAGTACTCCTTCATACAAAGGCAGTCTTCAGAATGGGATAAATGTCAGAGAACTTCTATTAGAGATCTTATGCTGAGTTTACAGAATGAAAGCTCAAACATTACCTTATACTAATGCTGATTGTAATCTTACTGTTGGCAATTAACAGTTCTTCATGGATGCACTGAACAAATGTCACTGCAATGAACCCATTTAATTATCCTATATCCTGTGTGCAAGCGGTAGTTTGTGGTATTAAGAGTACCACTAAAGATTAACAGGGTTAATCAAGGATATCCATGAAGTACAAGAAAATCTGTAGTAGTACCTGAAAGTTCTTGCAGGGATCTGAAGTGATGAACAGACACTGAATAACTTTTCTATCATCAATAAAGGCTTATTTGCAACTCGTAGGAAAATGATGACTCATAAAAAGCTGTGTGACAAACTTTTCTAAGAACATAATGTGTGCTTTATTTATATAAAAAAAATTACGTCACAAAAATGCAGAAAGTACTTTTGTTCCCAAAAGCAGTGACTCCATTTACATGAAGGCTGAGTTGATTTCCTTTACCCAACCATATGAACAGCTAAGACTGTGTGCACCAAGTGTTTCTAATAATATGAATAAAAGACTCACAAGTTAAGACTTGTCAACTAATATCATATATTACATCCATATAGACCAAAACTATTGAGGAAAAAATGTGTTTCTACAAATAAAATATTTGTGAGGTTGGGAAGAATTTAAAACTCGAGATGAGGTCATGTATTGTTTTGAGAGCAGTTAAGTATCAGCCTCCGTTGTACATGACAGTCACAGTTAGTCAACATGTTCATATGGTCCTACTGCCTCAAAGGCATTTCTACAAATATATACCAAACAAGATGGCATAATCTCAAAATATATATATATATATTCACAAAATCAGTGTAATCCCAGCAAAATCATGTAGATGGCTTGAGTTTCTTCTTCTTGGGCTTTACTATCTGTGGTAGTTGGATTTTGAAGGCCGTCCTGAAGAGAAAAATATTTTAGGTCATAATGCCCACAAAGTGAATATGAAATCAAAATCACATTGCATATTTTAAGATTTATACCAGATGATATAGGGTTTGTGTATTTATGACCTCTGCTTCCAGTTACTGTATAATAGCTATACTCACTCGCAAGTTGTACAGATGGGGCTGAAGTTGCAGAATACTTAAAGAGAAGACGAGAAAGCGTCACCATAAAAACGAACAGTAACTGCAGCTTTTGACAGTATAAATATTGTTGTCATACATTTGTTTCTTTTAACTGTCAATCAAACTTACTTGACAGACAAACGGAGCACACATAACCAATCTCAATGAGGTTACGATGGCAGAAGCATGCAGCTCTGTAGTCCACATGTGCAGGTGGCGGCAGCACCAGCTGTGAACGCTGCTCAGAGTCTGGCAGGAACACCCACTGTTCAGAACACACCATAATTAACACAAAGCAGCCTTTCTACAGACAGATGAGATCACTGATATCGAATTATGGGAGATCTGTACTGCACTCTCACCAAAAGGTATTGTGCCAGGGCAACTTTCTGTGGTATCTTGAGGTACAGTCCTCCAGTTATATCGCAAGCCTACAAAACAACCATCTGAAGGTAAATAACCTGGATATATACAGGTGAGGAGAGCACAATACAGTCCAAATATCACGACACCAAACTACCGGCATACTACCTGAATACAGACTGGTGTGAGAGCGATTTACTTGAATAGTGATTAATAGCGATTTAATAATGCATGGTTAGTTTGGTATTCAGCTTTCATAGCTATGATAGCAGGCTGTAATGCTGTCAAACAAAGTCATAAAAATGTACCTGCTGAAGGAGACCTGAGTCTGAGTCCAACACACAGGCATCTATCAGGATGTTCTGTTTTAAAATACAAAACAAACATTTAAAAAGAATAAATATACAAGTTAAAAGAAGTGGACAGAACAGAAAACTCAAGCAAGATCAATGACTTTACCTGCTTCTGGGCAGCAAATATCACATTCATGAAGTTCATGTACTGGAGGGCACAGTCCTCTGCAGCTTTTATCACCTGTCCATTAAAATACAGAGGTTGTGTTCAAAATCACAGGAATAAAACAAAAGCACTCATAAACTAAGATCATTAAGGGCTTACCAATATTCTTGATTTTATCTCCTGTCCAACTACAAAAAAGGAGAAAAAGGCAACATTTATAAGTATTTAGAGGAAAAACAGTACCCATTGTAGAGCATTATGAAGTGTAATCATGAAAAACATTTCATCACCTTCCAGCTCTTTTGAGACCCTGTGAATATCTGAATATATCAAGGATTAAGGAAAACACCTCAACCAAGCCACACTCATTGCTGTGCACAGAAAGAAAAGGATGGAGAAGAAAAGGAACTGCACAATTCTTCAATTACAAATAAATAAAAAGGTCCACATGATGATAAAACAGCAAACAGTCTTTATTGAAAGGATACAGCAGAGAGCTTTGGCAAGGGATCCAGCCAACAAAGTATCAGTTGAATTTCCCCTTACTTCAGCTGTAATCACACAAGATGCATAGAAAAGTTTACAAAATCACCACAACCGTACAGTGTAACCTAAATATAGACTTTTTCTTTTCTTTAACAAGTTGAGAAAACCTATCTACTTAAATATATTGAATACTGTATATTAACTGTAACCGTGCAAAAACAGACTTGTGCTTACTTTTTGACATAACATTTCTGATCTCCTCAGCAATGAGGTTATTGGCGACTGACAGGAGTTCATATTTTCCATCCCCGCTGGAGGATGCCTCGTCCCCGCCGCTGTCATCGCCTTTCCAGCACTTGCTGGGATACAGGAAGTGACTGGAATAAAGTAGGTGGGAGACATGTGCATATAAGCAATGACAGGAGCAAACATCACATTGGTGACAGCCCTTCAAACATGGAAACTGACACTACTGGAAGAAGCACTCAGATCCTAAGTTAAGTAAAAGTACAAATACACCAATGTAAAAATACTCCATTGCAATTAAAAGTCCTGCATTTAAAAAATCATAAATACAGAAGCATTGGCAGCAAAAGTATCCAAATTTAAAGTGCTGCTTGTGCAGAAAATAGCCTATGTGGTTAAAATGTGATTACATATGACTTCAATAATGATGCCACAATTAGTTAAAGTAATTAGTTGTAGCTGGTCGAGGTGGAGCTAGTTTAAACTTTAAAGGCCAAATTCAGACTGAATGAAATAATGCCACAGCCACAGATACCTGATTGTTTTTTTTAAGCATTTGATTAATAGATTGCTGTCGAGATGTAAAGAAAATCTCAACAAATATAACAGAAAAACCTTCTGAAATAAATTGCCTTCCCTAGTTTTAAATACTGGTAGGTAGTTTGGACCAGGGGAAACCAACCTAGAGGTTGACTAATGTTGACTAAAGTTCTTTATATTATTTGGCCTCAAACTATTATTTAAATTAAACTAAGAGAAGTTTAAAGAGGGAATCACTCTTTTTGGTGCCTAAGATGCTTCAAAAAAGATGCTTCAAAAAAAACCAAACACTACTCCCAATAATGTAACAGCCCTGTTTGGATTCACCCCTGAAAATCGCAGAGTGAAACGGCAGTACTCCTGTTTTTTTTTTAATTTGTTTTTTTTACAGATTTGACTGGACTTATTTAGATAATTAATTTTAATTATTATTATTATTATTGTTATGTTGTTCCTCTCTTATGTCTTCAACTCATTCCTTTACTGTACTGGTAAACACTTATTTATTTTGTAACGTTATGCTAAATTGTATATGCTACCTCTGTATCCTTAGTTGGATCAGCACTCTAAGGGACAATCATTCTTGGGAAAATCTGGATTTAAAGGGACAAACTGGGATTGTTGAGTGGGTTGGGGTGGAGGAGTCTCTTTCATATTGATTAATATCTGTAAAACACAGCCATAATATGTTTGCATACATTTGGTCCAATATGTGCTGTAGAAAATGCTACATGGTTTAATAGAAATTCAATTAAAAGTTGTTACATAAAAAAAGAGGGAATCTTTGGTCGACCTGCTAACAACTCATGGCATCTGAAATGTGACAAAAACTAGGGATTACTTTTTGTAAGGGGTCACGAGTCAAAAACAAACCAAAGCAGTGTAATCTATAAACGCTCTGTTTATGTAAAAACATAATCTGAAAATAAATTAGTAACTATGGCTGTCAAATAAAGGGTAAAAATATTCCCTCTAAGCTGCAGTGGAATATAAACAGGCAACAACATTTAAATACTCTTAAAATTACACCTAAGTACTGCACGTAAGCACAGTAAATGTACTTTAAACTGTACAACTCTTTAAAGTTACCTGTCTTGACAGTGGCTGGCCACAACAGCCAGCTTATTTGTCCTGGTCATGGCCAAGTGGGAGTTCCCCATCACCATTACTGCATCCAGACACTTGGACAGGGAGAACTGGACAGAGACAAGAGGACAGTGGGTTTTGTTTAGCCTCAGCCACATTTAGAAACTAAGTTACAGTCCGAAAACCATTCCTGATTAAGAATCATATCAGACTTAATAGTACTACCTCTGGCTCACGTTGAGCTTGCTGCCCCCACCATATCGGATTTACATCCACGACGATGACGAGCAGATTGATTTCCTCCTCTAAAGAAAATGTGGAAACAGTTTAGCTTACATAATGCACATGCAAACTGTAACATATAAGTCACTTTTATTTTCTGTATCAGTCAGGCTGTTAAAACAAGACATACCTGATGCCATAACGGCAATATATTAAACCGTAGAGACACCGAAAAGTTGTAGCTGTTGTTGTCCCGGAGCTTTATCTTCTGTTAGCGTCCATCTTTGATCTGAAACTTTACACAATATCTACTCAATTTAGAGCGTTTTCATTGTACAGCTCAGTAAAGGCTGTGACATTTATGAAAATAAGGCCAGTTCGCTGCTTTTGTTCCCCACATCAGCCACACTCGTCTTCTTTGTGCGTCATCAGGATGCGACCTATGTTCGTCTTCTTCTACGGATCATAGCAGACTACATAACACACGTGCTCTTCGGCCACCCAGCGTATTAGCGCCATGCATGGATATTTTCACTTACACTGAACAAATTTAGAAACGCAGCACTTTTGTTTTTGCCCCCATTCATCATGAGCTGAACTTTCTCTATGTACACAAAATGACTATTTCTCTCAAATATTGTTCACAAATATGTGAAAATCTGTGTTAGTGAGTAGGCTACTTCTCCTTTGCAGAGCTAATCCATCCACCTACAGCTGGGCGTTATGGACCAAAAGGTGATATAGGTGGTGGGGAGGTGGGGTGAGTGACACCTTATTCACACTCACAGACCTACTCTCCCTCTATGTAACTTTCTCAATCAGTAGGCTATGTTGTAAAAAGTCACTGAGGGACAAAAACAGAACTTGTCTTCTGGGCTTTTCCTCCCGCGATTCAGTTCAGTTTTAATATCATCACTGCTTAATCAACACACACACACACACAGGCGTAACTGACTGAGGTAACCTTTTTAAATGTGCATGTGGCACCTTTTCACTTCATTAATAATAAATTGAACCATTTTAATTCAGTTAGAAACACCCCTAGAACCTATTTTTAGGAAAAACCCTAAAATAACATATCCATAATAAATCAGTAATATCTCCTCAACCATTAGGCCTAGATGCATAATTCTAGTCTCCTTTGAAATGTCAGAAGCAAAGGAATATAAATCCATTGTATATTAACATATTTATTTTACCATTACAGACTACATGGAGATTAAATACAGAAAAAATATGATATTTTCATTCTCGCCTGGTAAAAAAAAGCTATATTTTAATGCAATAAACCATCAAAACCATCATAAGATTATAAAGCACCTGGATATCTTTTAATACACCTGGAACACAACTGCAACTGTAAAATTGATGAAAAGAAACTGATATACAACAGTTATTACACAATTTTTGAAAAATATGCCTGGCGAATGTCCATATTTTTGAAATATTTACTGTTAATATGTTCACTTTTATTGGGAGTTATCTTTAAAACACTATTTCTCTTCATACAACCACATTCCAAATAACATAAAGCTTCCAAAACATTGAAATGTTGATAAAACCAGTCATTACAAATGACCAAAATCATTCCCATGCTTTAAAGGCCCACAGCTTGAGAACAGAACATCCTACAGGGATCTGTTCTGGTGTCAAAATAAAGGTCTGATTCTCCTCTAAAGACTGATATATTGCATGAGGTTACCTGCTACGGTTCGCCAGCAGAGACCGACAAAGTCCGCCTCTACCGAACACGCTCTTCTTCTATGAGAGAATTTGAGGTAGCGCCGAAACTGAAATGAACCCAACGGCTTCCGTAGGCCGCCGACAAGATGGCGGCGCGCCGAACGATCTATCCGAACCCGAATCGCCGCTGTTTCTGGACGGAATCCAGCTATAAAAACGCAAATAGATTACCGACCCGGTACCGGGGGCGCTCGGGACGATGGGGTTTTAATAGCTCCTGTGTTTCAGCAGGTTTTCTGCTCAAGTTCAAAGCTCTGCTGTCTGCACAGAATTACCCCTGGACGTCCGGGACTAAAGCCCCGGAACGCCGCTGGTAGCTATGCTTCTAAAATATCCACTGTGTCGTGATTTGTAATGACTTTGTGTTTCTCTTAAAAATGCTACAATGTGTCCCCAAATATACCTGGCGCCCGCCGAAGTAAAGTGTATGTGTGGGAAACACTGACTGAACTGTTACAAGCCAGGGGTGAGTTCAATCTCAAAACGTTTTTCACCGGTTTGCAACGTTTTCTGATTGAACGGCATGTTTCCTTGAAATGTTGCGCAACGTTCTGCAAAGGGCTTCCAGGTATGTTTGCTCCGTACACGGCCGTTTGGTGGGCGTGTCTCAGATGTTACCCAATCAGCTGCAACAAGTTTGTAAACACAAGGGCGTTAAAAAGGCAGGAAAATGCAGTGCACTTGTGTACACAACAGGGTGTTCAGAGAACCACCGTTTCCGTTGAAAAAAACGTTTTGCTACGTTTTGTCTGTGCTGAACTCGCCCCAGGTGTTCAACAGGCTCTCCCTCCATGTTGTTAGAGACTTTGGCCACGTTTACACATAGCCGGGTATTGTCCGGCGTTTTCAGAAATCTCCACTTTGCCCGGAGTTTTAGAAATAATAGTTTTCTGTGATAAAAACGGCGTTTTCGTGTAAATGAGAGGGCAAAACGCAGAGAAATATCTGCGTTTTCCCATCGTGTAAACGGGGCAAGTGTAGATTTCTGAAAACGCCGGTTATGTGTTGCCGTGTAAACTGGGAGAAACGGGGTTTTAGGTTCTCAAACGTAATTATGCGCCAGAAAATGCTTAACGTCATGTGAGTGCCCTAAGTTTACAGTTTGTTTGGCTAACGTTACTGATAATGGATGCTGTTAAGGTAGTTCTCATTTTTACTTTTGTGCAAACCCTTCTGGCCTGTTTGCATTTGAAAGTACAACTACAGTACTATATTGAGGAGCAGAGGCGAAGGAGTGCACCGAGGTCAGCATTTCTACTTCAGCTTTCCCTTCCAAGACGTAGATATGTTGCCTGGCAACGTCGCCGCCGTTGTTTGTTTTGTTTTGTTTTGAAAGGAAAAGGAAGTCGCTCGTGTTTGTTGTTGATTCTGATTGGCTTGCATGGCTTTATCCTTCTCCCTACACTGCCGCCCATAGGTTTGGCGGCGTATTTATGCGGGTTGATGTAAACGACAACTTTTTTGAAAACGATGTTGTGTGCACGATGTTATTATTGAAAACTGAGGGGGGGAAATATCCGTTTCTCTAAATACCCGGCTATGTGTAAACGTGGCCTTTGCCCGGAGTTTTTAGAAATAATCGTTTTCTGTGATAAAAACGGCGTTTTCGTGTAAATGAGAGGGCAAAACGCAGAGAAATATCTGTGTTTTCCCATCGTGTAAACGGGGCCTTTGTGAGTAGACGGCTGTGTGCAGACGCAAAGGGAGAGGGAGGAACAAACTCTGGCAGGACTTTACAAAACATATTAACTCAGTATCAAAATATGCTGATCAGACAGCATGGGTATTGCACAGCCTTAGGCTGGCCACAATAAAAGGCCAGTCGAAAGTGTGTAGTTCCATCCTAGTGGCAACCTAGTGGCAACCTCCAGCTCTCACTTCCAATGCAACGAGGAAGTTAAAAATAATTGCAGTTCATCGAGTTCATTTTGCCCTTCATGAGGGGGTGAATTTTTATAACTCACTTGTTTAAATTATATTAAGCCTTAAAGCTCTGCATTATTAGGAGCACCTGTCGATCAAAGTGGCCACGCTTTTAAGTGGCTGCTGCGACTGTCACTGCTTGCACTCTGTCTGCTGTCTGTTAGCCTCTAAATCAGTCACTGAGCTCCACATCTGTGCTGTTTCAGCCTTTTGAATATTTCTTCATGCAAATACAGGATGAATAATGGCAGGCTGGTGGGGAAAGACCATTCAAGAAGCCTGTGTTCTGGCTGGTGAAATTCTGGTATTTTCTTTATCTGTTAACATTAATTAGCAGATATCTGTGTCTACATGCATAGCTTGTTAGCTTAGCTTGCTGCAGCTGTGTTGAAGACAGGTAGCTGGGCTTTTGTCCACGTGGGTTCTCTCCAGGTGCTCCGGCTTCCTACCACCAGCCAAAGACATGCAGGCTAGGTTAACTGGTGTCTCTAAAATTATCCTTAGGTGTGAGTGTGAGTCATTGTTTGTCTATGTGTGGCCCTGCGATGGACTGGCAACCTGTCCAGGGTACACCCCGCCTTTCGCCCGATGTCAGCTGGGATTGGTTCCAGCCCCCACAGCCCTGTAAGCAGGATAAGCGGTTGACGATGGATGCTGACAAAGTTTTTCTTTGCGGACCTAATTTGAAGTTGGAAAAGAATTACATAAATTGCAATATATGTCAATATATTTAAAATCGAATCGTGACATAAGTATCGTGATAATATATTGTGGGGGCTATGGTGATTTCCACCCTTATTATTGTACATTGCCTTTCAGTATAGATTATTACTGCACAGTGTCCAGCAGCAAGATTAATATTGTACACATGAATAAACAGTAGGGATGCACCCAATGTTCTGTCACCAACATTAATATGCCGAAAATAGCAAAAAAAGCACTTTCAGTGTTCCACCTGATGAGTCAAAAGACCGAATAAATTGCGCAATAGTCGGCAGTGTAGAAGAATTTTAAAGTGTCCGAGAAAGATGCAAAAATTACCGTTTGCAGCCACTGTTCTGCTGAATTGGCTCCTAGCACATCCACTCCATCTGTGGCTGACTTTTTAGAAAAGGTAACAAAATGGTCTTTAATTGCACATTAAAAGTAAATGGATACTTGTAATCTACCAAACCCACTTGGGCCTCGGACCCACCCGCCATCTCTCCAAATCCTATGGGAAACGTTGAGTAAAAAACACATTTTGACTATTTAATTTATGCAATGGTAAAAAAGGCAAAATAAATGGGAAAAATGTTTATGTGCTTGTTCGGTGATTGGTATTCAGCAAATTTTTTCATTATATTTGGCTTTGGCCAAGAATTTTCATTTCAGTGCATCCCTAATAAACAGTGTACTTCACATTGTCACCCTAATTATTGTGCCTAATTAATGCCAGAGAGGGTTTCATGCAGAGGTGATCTCAGACTTCAGTATGTTTATGGCAGTCGGCGAAAAAACTGTGTGTACTGTCAGTTACTCTGTGCTATCTTGTCTTTCATTTGCCAGCACTGCTGATTGCAGAATACATCCAGATGAAACACTGCTCAGCTCTACAGGAAATAACATTCCCAGCTTCCAGCGTGGCTCTTTCAGATTCTGCATTTTACTGCTTGGCTCAGCCTTTTTTTTTCAGGTTAACTTACCTCCAGTAAGAATGCAACGATCATGATAACGATGCAACCACAGGCTACCAACCTCCTACCACACAAACCCCGGGTAAGCGCTACCTCTGCTAACGCAAGGTAGCACATAGCATTAGCTCCTTAGCCTAAGTTACATCTAACGCCATCACGCCGCGCTAGGCGGGCGGGGTTTCAGCAACCTGTCACCTCAGCTCCACCTACGAGCCGCCTCTTTATCCGTTTATGGTTATCAAGTTTGCCAAGATAGCGCCGGCCAGCTCAGCCAACTTTGAGTTTCAAAACGGCTCTTCAGAACGCTATGGGTGACGTCACGGACGCTACGTCCATGTTTAAAATACAGTCTGTGGTTCCATCACACAGCACGATGCCACAGCTGTCACAAGTGATGAGAGAGCGTGCAATTGGCATGCTGACAGCAGGAATATCCACCAGAGCAGTTGCCCGTGAATTGAATGTTCATTTCTCTACCATAAGCCGTCTCCAAAGGCGTTTCAGAGAATTTGGCAGTACATCCAACCGGCCTCACAACCGCAGACCACGTGTAACCACACCAGACCAAGACCTCCACATCCAGCATCTTCACCTCCAAGATCGTCTGAGACCAGCCACCCGGACAGCTGCTGCAACAATCGGTTTAAATAACCAAAGAATTTCTGCACAAACTGTCAGGAACCGTCTCAGGGAAGCTCATCTGCATGTTCGTCATCCTCATCGGCTGACTGCAGTTCGTCGTCGTAACCGACTTGAGTGGGCAAATGCTCACATTCGATGGCGTCTGGCCCGTTGGAGAGGGGTTCTTTTCACAGATGAATCCCGATTTTCACTGTACAGGGCAGATGGCAGACAGTATGTATGGCGTCATGTGGGTGAGCGGTTTGCTGATGTCAACATTGTGGATCAAGTGGCCCATGGTGGCGATGGGGTTATGGTATGGGCAGGCATGTGTTATGGACAACGAACACAGGTGCATTTTATTGATGGTATTTTGAATGCACAGAGATACCGTGACGAGATCCTGAGGCCCATTGTTGTGCCGTTCATCCACGACCATCACCTCATGTTGCAGCATGATAATGCACGCCCCCATGTTGCAAGGATCTGTGCACAATTCCTGGAAGCTGAAAACATCCCAGTTCTTGCATGGCCAGCGTACTCACCAGACATGTCACCCTTTGAGCATGTTTGGGATGATCTGGATCGGCGTATACGACAGCGTGTTCCAGGTCCCGCCAATATCCAGCAACTTCGCACAGCCATTGAAGAAGAGTGGACCAACATTCCACAGGCCACAATCAACAACCTGATCAACTCTATGCAAAGAAGATGTGTTGCACTGCGTGAGGCAAATGGTGGTCACACCAGATACTGACTGGTTTTCAGAACCCCCCCCCAGATCTCCCCAATACAATGAAACTGCACATTTTCAAGAGGCCTTTTATTGTGGCCAGCCTAAGGCACACCTGTGCAATACCCATGCTACCCATGCGTCTGATCAGCATCTTGATATGAATCTTGATATGAATAATCCATCCACCTCACACCTGTGAGGTGGATGGATTATCCCGGCAAAGGAGAAGTGCACAGTAACACAAATTTTGACAGATTTGTGAACAATATTTGAGAGGAATATGCCAAAAAATATTAACAGATTATCAAAGTAGTTGGATTAATAGTTTAGATTGTCAATTAACTAATCAATAAATTGAGCTATCATTTTAGCACTATACTTTTCATTGGCAATGAAGCAGTTATGCCAATGAGACCATCAGTAGTGTCATTTCTCTGCATGACATAAAACATGGAGAGGATTTGAGTTGCAGTTTATGTATGAACAATCCTCTTGAATATGCTCATTTACAGAAAAGTGCAATAAAATCAGATCATCGGATCATATAATACAGAAGGAGAATCTGTAGTATCTACATTGTTTGGTTCTTGACTTGTGTTCAGAAGATTTTAGCTGCATAGCATCATAATATTTCATTTTCCATGACAAAAGGACATAAAATAATTTCTACCAAAATAAACAGTACATTTGTGGACCACTGAATAATTACAAACCCCTATATTCCTTCAGTATCAAAAAACTCCAGAACAATGTTAGAATACGAATAATTTCATAAATGCCAGATATTTCTACATCATACCTACTGATTTGATTAACGTCTGCAGCAATGCCCTGTCGTCTAATCTTGCTAAAGGAAAATGTGTCCATCAGTAGTGAACAGTGTATGAAAAGAGAGTAAAACTGGTTGGCCAATTAAAGGAGACACTGAAATGACACACATCCAACAGCAACTGCTGTTTAAATGTCCTATATTCATCCTTCACGCCAATCATTCATTCATTCTTTGTCCTAGACCAACAATTAAAATTATTATGACAAACACACTCGGACAGGTTTTGATATGCTTCCCAGTGAAAAGATAACAAAACATCCCCAATTGTCCTTGAAAGTATTTTTGGTTGAATAATCAAGCAACTCAAAGAAATACTTGCGTGTCCACTGTCTTAATAGAGGCTATTTCTTGGCCTTGACAAAGTCAGTCCTATATCTCTCAGTTTGGTAGACATCTGACTCGATGGCCTCGCTGGAGTCGTTCAGTGTCACATATACATCCCCGTTGACCTCAGTGACCTTGTGAATCCTCTGTTTGACACCCTTGGAGCGCCAGTGTATTCTCAGGGGTTTGACTGTAGGATCATCCACAGCTTGGTAAAGCCCTTCCCCCTCTGCCAGAGTGATCTTGTACTTGTGCCACGGACACACGATACACAGCAGCCCATTAAACTCCTGATGTTAGCACAGCACGGTGGTGATTAGAGAAAAAGGACGGTAGCAGCTGCAGTGGCAGCTTTGCAACAAACCAACAAAAATCACTATACAACTTACCTCAATGTCCCCATGCTGTAGTGCACCACCTGAATCTGTGAGAGGAGAAACAAGTGTCAATAGTTGACACATAGTGTTTCAAACATCAGTCAAATATTAAGATGATAAATGTCAACATCTGACTACATTTCTACGTCTAAATTCTAAATTTTTTTAACAGGTCAGGCTTTATTAATATCTTTATGCATCATGTCATAAACACACACACAGCTTACGGTAGCAGCGCATGTCCATTGCATGAAGCTGCCCCTGGTGGTACAGGACCAGTACATCTCTGCATCCATTCACCAGCTTGGTCACACGCCCAGCCTTGACAATGTCCTCCTTCTTCCCGATGAAGTGGGAGGTAGGGGGAGGTGAGGAAGAGGAGCAGGAGGAGGGAGGGGGAGAAGAGGAAGTCTGAGAAGTCTGAGAGGTCTCCTCCTCAGATGACATGTTGATCACTTCTTATAGAAGGTTTCCTGGTTTGAATAAGAATATAGTTTAAATTTAATTTTAGTTTTGAGGATGTGAGGTTTTTCTGTTAGTCCAAGTCCCACTCTTCCACTGTCTTCATCACCACATGATATATAAAAGAAAAAAAATTAACATTGATCCACAAATTAATTATGAGAATGAACTGATTCTTGTTCATGCAGTGAAGATGTTGCTGTTTGTTTCACCCCTAACTGATCATCATTTTATATTTCTCACTGTCGGTCATTTATACACTTGATGAGCAGAATATGCTTGGCATTGATGTGAGGTTTTCCAGGTGTTTCAAACATCAGCTTCTTTCATTTCTTCCACCTTTAAATGGGGGAACTGATGACATACTGAATGAATATTACAAAATTAATGACCTTTGTATTTTATCTATTGATTTTAATGTACTTAATGTACTGGTTTTATTGTAAAGTGTCTGAGTGTCCTGAAAAGCTCTATCGAAATAAATGTATTACTATTTATTATTATAAAATTAAGAAAGAGGAGGAAACACCAAAGAGGGTTCTACTGAGGAGTACCCAAAGATTTCTAAAGGGTTATAACTTAATCTCTTATGTAAAGAACATGTGAGTGACATTAAAAAAGAGTGACAGTCATTGTCACAGTGAGGGAGAGGGGAAGACAGATAAACAGAATCTATTTCATGTGGCCCACAAGCTTCTTGACTCACTCTCAAGACCAATACAGAATGTATGAAATCACATTCACCGACAGGAACACAGCATAAACTAGTATTTCAACTCCTATACGTTAATTTAGTTAATATATTAATATTCAAAACAACAAATACCTCTTATATCCCCAGTTCACATCTCTGCCACTGAATATCACCTCTAAGGTCTGTGGTTGGCTGCCATGACATTGATGAGCAATAAATGGAAACTATCAGCTGCTAGTTCGTGTCCTGGCGGAACATGAGACTTAAACGCATTGAAATTGCATGCACGAATGTCCTCGCGCGCTATTTGTATACAACAGACCCTCGGCTATATTTATTTGGTCATGTATTGAATAGTAAGATGCAAACTTCACCAGAGTTTAGACAAAGCCGTGAGTCTAATCGGTTTGAGGAAGACACAGTGTTGTGTGTTACGTCTAATGATGTCCCCACTGAAACACGGACTGATGAACAAGATTACAAAGCCTCCTTCTCTTCATGGTCTAGGGTTGTTTCCATTTATTGTTTAACATTGTTGCCCAAATTGCAAACAGAGGCTGTGCCAAATATACAGAGTATGCATGTATGTAGTCGCTGTTGAGGTTCAATAAGCAATGCAAATGATCATGAGAGACCATACGAGGTAAAAACCATCCATGCAATACATAAAAGTGTAATTATGAAACATCTATCTATCTATCTATCTTTTATTTTTATAATATAAACAAATATAAATTATAACACATACATATACAAATAATAAATTATGTTTAATAATTAATAATAAATCATATAAATATACAAATTATCAAACTACAAATTACAATGTTATGAAATACAATTGTATTTCCCGACATTGTGCTATTCCAGAGCATAGACTATACCCATGATTTGCACAACATATTAGCTATAGATTGTGTGAAATAACGCAAGTAACTGATAATTCCCGTGTTTTATCATTAATATACCCAGAAAAAAATCCCATAATAATAATATTAATAATAATCTTTATCAGTAGTCCATTTCTCAGCTCTGCATACACTAGGCTATATTGAAAAGCCCGTGGAACAAACGTCTTAATGGTTTAGTCGGAGAAGGCTTTTTGTCTTAGCAGGTTTGTTGGTAGGCAGTAAGCCCTCTGAGGGATTATCTCCCCCTTTCATGCTGAACTGAGCGTAAACTGACCGGCTGCTTTTTCTGAAATTCAGCATTGACGTCCGATAGAGTGTCTTATAATTTCCAACGCCTGTTGAGTCTGCCAATCAAGACCTGCTTGAACCTGAACAGGAGTTGTGCTCAGCTACAGCGCGAAAAGAAAGCGCCCTCCCCAAACCGTTTTCGTCGTTGTGGAGACCAGGATTGTGTACGGAAATAGTGATACTACCCAAGCTAGCAACTTTGTGAAAAATTAATGCATTTTGTCAGTTTAGTTTGCTCGTTCAGATAAACCGTCGTGTTCATTTGTCTTCTGCTTCCAAAACGTCTGGAGTGAATCCGGTAAGTTTTCTGTTTATAATTATTATTTGACGAAACTTAACAATCTTACACTAAGTTTTTCATATAACGTTGCTAAGCACACGGACGCAATTCTTCCAGATAATGTGTTTATGCTTATTTTGACTGTTATTATAAAATGAGTTCGGGGTGTCGACCATCCCTGCAATGGTTAGGTGTTCTCAACCCACTTCGTGTGTACAGAAATGTAACTTGAACTGCCCTGCGGGTAGTCCTCCTGTAATTCAATTAGCAGTTGCTGACACTCAAATCCCAACACATGTTCACTGTAGGGACTGTGGCTGAGGCTGAAGGAAATATGGTCCTAAAGGAGTGGGATGATTTGAAGCTGTGTAATGTTTCATAAACACAGTAATGAACAGCACTCTCACCTTATGCATGCATGCATGAAGAGGGTCTAATTCAAGTGCCATATGGCAGGACTATTGCAGCTGCTGGCCAATCTACTGTAGAAGTCAAACAAGCAACAGTTGCATGCCTGTGTCTGCTATATTTATCATATTTGCTACGTTACAGAAATGTGTGACATGTCTGCACTGTGCTGCCTTGGACCTATCCTCAGCAAGCATCACATTTCCGCACCATACCAGTGTCCTCTGCTTTGCTTACCACCACAACAGGGCAGTGTGGTAATAGTGACACACTGACTGACCAGACCATTTTCCATCAGTCTCTGACAGAAATCACTAAGAGAGAGAAAACAGCAAGGACACACTGTCTTGGAAAAAACAGTCTGTCATCATAGATTTACTGTAGTAGTACAGAAATTTCTTGCTTTGCATGCCGACTGATGGAGAGACTAAAGCGACATGTCTACCACTCCCAGAGTAGGTGGAGAGAAAAGGAAGGGGGAGGAAATGGCACTTTGCCTGTATGAGTGTCTGAGGGCGATTGGCCTACAGCGTCACTATGCCAGGTAAGCTCACGCACTCACAGATCTGACCTCACACTTGACCTGTCCTCTCCTCCACTGAGCATCCGTCTCCCTCTGTCTCCTGTCCTTCAGGTTCACCTCAGTGGGTGTTCGTCGTGCAGCCCACCTTTCAGCGCTGACCATGGAGGACTATCCCATACTAGGAATACACTCTATGGAGGACAGAACTCGGCTCTTCCATCTGATCCAAATGGTCAAAACTCTTGACCTAGAATATGATGATGTTGGTAGTGATGATTATGACGTTGATGGTTGTGATAAAGGCGACGCTGTAGCAGATAGTAGCTTTATGTATAATGGTTGTGGAGATCCTGAAGATGTATATGATGATGAGGATGAGAAGGGTGCTGCTGTAAGTAAGCTTGATTCGGCCAGTTTTTCCAAACCATCATGTGTTCGCAGACGGCTTGATTTCAGTGAAACCGCTGATCATCATCAGAAGGCATTCGCTCGCCCAATAGGCAGGGTTCATGTCTATGCAAGTCGTGAGCTTGACACCGGAAGTGCTGTGGTATATGGTTGCACGGGGAACAACAACCACAGGCCAGATATCCATAGTCATCAATCTGATCATCACACAGGAGCAAACACCAAGCCAGACATCATGGAAGGAATTTCCAAGAACAAGTGTCACTCCAGATTATCACCAAAGTGTGTCTCATTCCACAAACCAAAACCCAGGCCTGCAACAGTGGCATCAAAGAGGTTTAGCAACAAACCAGTTTGGCACAAAGATAGAAAAAGAATCTCTAAGAAGGAAAATCTCAGTACAGAAATAGGCAGTAACAGGCCTTCTGAACACATGGCTAAGCAAACTCCTGTTTATGAATCAAAGAGAACAGCTGGCTACAACTATGGACTACCACTGGGTTCCCCTCCTGCCCCAAACAAAAAGTGAGTGTCAGTGGTTTGTATTGTGCTCACTGCTATCTCCTTAATTGCAAATTAATATGTTGAACACAGCCACAGTCTGTTAAATGAATTTATTGAACATGAAAGACATTCAGAAATTATCAAAAAGTATTTTTTTAAAAATAGTAATTTACAGTGTTTTGTGATCATCTCCCTTTAAATAATGAGGTTTGCATAACATTTGTGTATGGAAATTATTTCCTGTGGTGAAACATGATTATCCTGGCTTTGAATGTCTGTGAATTGTGTGTGTGTGTGTTTCACAGGCAACCAGAGGGGCAGCGGATCAGTGTTTGTGTAAGGAAAAGACCTTTGACAAGCACAGAGAGCAGGAGAGGAGAGACAGATGTTGTGACAACTCAGAGTGCAGAGTGTGTGATTGTCCACGAAAGCAAAGAGGCTGTGGATCTCACACAGTACATACTACAGGTAGATATGATGTGACCCACTGGAGACAATGTTACAAAAAACATATGGTAGTGTCTCCAAATAAACACATAATATTAAACTGAGATTATGATAAATAAAGTAATTTGTGATGAACTACTGGCCACCTTGTCTGGTCAGTATGCTGTCGTAGTGCTTGTTTGTTTATTTTATGCGTTGCCCCTTTTCTCTTTTGTCCCTGCAGCACAGGTTCTACTTTGACCAGGTTTTTGGGGAGGAGAGCTCCAATGAGGAGGTGTATCGAAGAACAGCATATCCTCTGGTGCAGCACATGCTCAATGGGTAGGCTAGCATAGATGACGTCACCCTAAAATCCTTTCCATCAGAGTCCAAATGAATCAGTTTTGGGGCTTGAAGTACATGCTTGTAGGCGTTTTGCCTCTGTGTTTCAATTACTCTGTGTTCTCTAACTATCTATATATGTGTTGCGTGTGAATCCATAGAGGCAAGGCCACCTGCTTTGCATATGGCCAGACAGGTGCAGGGAAGACTCACACCATGTTGGGTTCATCTGCTGGAGGTCCGGGGTTGTATGCACTGGCAGTCCGGGACATTTTTTCCCACCTCTCCACCACACACATACACTCACCCTTGCAGGTGTTTGTCAGTTTCTTTGAAATCTACTGTGGTCAGCTGTATGACCTGTTGGACCACAGGAAAAGGTGTGTGTTTATGTCAATGTGTGTGTGTGTATCCACATTGCTACTGTGTGTGTGAATGATTAATTCCTTTCTGAGAAGCAGGTGGCACCTTGCATAGCAGCCACTTCAATTGGTGTATGAATGTGCATGTAAATGGGGGATTGTGATTGTGTACTTATTTGTGTTAATACTTGAATTTATCTCGATTTCTTCTCCCTCTTAATCTTTGCCTTTCTTTTTCCTTTCGTTATTAGGTTATTTGCCAGGGAAGATGGACAGAAGGTAGTTCACATTGCTGGGCTGCATGATGTCAGAGTGGACTCAGTCAGCTCACTGCTGGAGGTTTGCCCCTTTCTTTAAACTTTGCTTCATGTCCTTGCTGCTTGTTTAGAGCTAAAGCACATGATGAGCACTTTAGCTTTTAGAACACATTCATTTATACAAAGACTTTGATTCCAAAATCAGAGATCTACCATATTAAAAAAAGAAAATATCATGGTTGACTGTTAAAATTGTGAGCAATCTTGCGTGCCAAATGGCACAGGACAGAAAAATCTTTGTTCTTTTAATTCTTAAATTGTGTTTCAACTGATTTCTTTCCCCAAAATGACTTGGTAAATAACTTCTTACTTTAAGTCTCCTTTTTTGCTGTCACAAGAAGCACTCAATAATACATTTAGGTACTTAAATATTCAGTAAATAGTCCAATATTAACTCTACTAGCACCTTAGGTCAGCTAATTCTGGTCTTATAACCTCACAGATGCATGTCCAGAATCTTGAGTATCTTCAATACACAAGAAAAAATCCTATCATTTTTTATGTTTGAACTAGTGGCTACTTCAGTATCTTTGTACATCTTTTGATATCTCAATCTCTCTGTGTCCCTTGTCTCCCTCCTCCTGCCTTCTTCATGGCACTTATAAAGCTGATTTCACAGGGTACAGAGGAGCGCACACAGGGGATGAGTGGAGTGAATCCACTCTCCTCTCGCTCCCATGCCTTGCTTCAGATTCAGCTGAGAGGTGCAAACCAGCAGATAGCTGGTAGGTGAGTTACAACGTGTTTTTATGATATGGTCTGTCTTTTCTTGATAATGCAATACTGGGGTTATTGTGTAGACTAAGAAACTAAGAAAGATGTCTGTGTGTTTGTGTGAGCCTATAGAATGTGGTTTGTGGACCTGGCAGGAAGTGAGAGGGCATCAGATACCAAAGAACCAGACAGGCAGAGTCGAATGGAGGGAGCAGAAATCAACCAGAGTCTGTTGGCCGTAAGCTACACACATGCGTACATATTGATATTTGTGAAGGTATGGTGGGATTTTAAATATTTTCTTATCTACATTTGTTGTGTTTTTCCTCAGCTTAAAGAATGTATCCGATCCCTTGATCAAGAGAAGTCACACACACCTTTCAGACAAAGCAAACTTACTCAGGTATTAAGATTTTTGTAATTTGCTGATTTTCTATGGTTTTGTTTTGTTAGTGATGACATTTATGACAAGTGTGCATAAATATCATGGCTATTCTTTGTCCAGTTTTATCACTAAACTCTTCTATGATTTGGGATGCATTGTTCTCATTGTAGGTTTTGAAAGACTCATTTGTTGGTGACTCAATGACATGCATGATTGCCAACATTTCACCTGGCCACATAGCAACTGAACACACACTTAATACACTGAGATACGCTGATCGGTAAGTATGTGTGTGTGTTAGTTGCAGGGACAAAAAATATTTTCTCTAATATATTTAATACATCTTGCTTTAAATTGTGACTTACGGAAACTTGGCTGCATAAAATAGTGTAGTGATTTTAAAAAACTTGCTCTCAGTGTTCAGAAAACTGATCCAGTCTTTGATGAATACAGGTGTGGGACGACAAAATGTTACATATTTTCATAGTGTAGTGTCAGGTGCTGTAGGCAATGGTCACTGACTGCTATTTGACAAATTACATCTACTTGATTTGTC
This sequence comes from Lepomis macrochirus, assembly GCA_024633595.2. Taxonomy (NCBI): domain Eukaryota; kingdom Metazoa; phylum Chordata; class Actinopteri; order Centrarchiformes; family Centrarchidae; genus Lepomis; species Lepomis macrochirus. The sequence goes on along the minus strand of JALXJV020000005.1, from coordinate 22,125,288 downwards.
ACAGGGTGAAGGAGTTAAGGGGACAGGGAGGACTAAGAGGAGGAAGAAGAGGCAAGATCATACCCTCCCCCAAACGTAACCTGTCCAATAGCAACAGCAACAGCAGCAGCGGTGGCAGCAGTTTTGGCATTCGAGGGAAAAGCCCCCCTAAAAAGCCAAAGTTAGGGAGACAAAGAGTGGCTTTTGGCCCCGCCACACTTTCCACAATGCTGGCATCAGGGGGGGCAATTCTATGCTCCACACCCAAGAACAGCACGTGGGGAGAGGCAACATGTCCAAGAGCAAAAAGGGGAATTGGACTTGAACAAATTACACCAGTCAGAGGCTTGCTAGAAATGGGTGATGGGAGGGAGAGAGCAGTTGGGAGAGAAGGTAGAAGAAGAGAAAGGTATGAAGGAACTGACAGTGCAGGTCCCTTAATTAGAGACCAAAACGTCAGGGCAGGGCTAGTCTTGGGAGAAGCAACAGATGAGCAGTTTCAGCCATGGGGGTTGCAGGGGGAATGTGGATTCTACCACAGAGAAAAAGAGAACCAACAAAGCACTTTAGAAAGGGGTAAAGAGGAGGAAAGAAGGTGGAGACAACAGAGAAGACAAGTGAAAAGCAGTAGAAACACATGTAGTGAAGTAGAAAGGCTAAGGGAGACAGATTTACAAATGTGCGATGAAAAGGATAAGGAGAGACATTTGAGACAGTATCACCAGCAGCTGCAGCAGTTTATGCCCTCATCTGTTTCTTCAGCTGTCCATCTCTTCTCACCCTCTACACCAACTTTCTCTTCATCGAATCAGGCCTCTCTCTCCTCCTCTGCCTCTCCATCTTCCTGTTCTTCTCTCCGACAATCTTCCCACCTCTCAGTTTCTGCCCTTATGCATCATGGTTTGGAAGAGGTTTTAGATGCATACAGAGCCAGGGTTGATGTTAGGGCTGATGGTAACAGAGGACAGTTGTCTTTCTTCCCAAGTGGAGATACTTGCTTACAAACTAAAACCTCTCCAAGCCACAATAAAAACAAGGATGATGGTCATGGTAACGCAGGTGGTACTGGTGAACAGGGTAAGGTATCTTGGGAAGGAGCAGAGGCAATATTTGGACAAGACGAAGGTGAAATTGAGAGGAGAAGGTCACTAAAGGCAACAGGTGAAGGAGAGGTTAGAGTAAGGAGGGAAGACTGGAGGCCAGCTTGGATGAAAGGAGGAGGAGAGAGGAGGAGGGCTTGGGTGGCAACAACAGAGACAGAACAGGCAGAGAGGATGACAAATGCAGTGCCAGCTGATGCAGAGGCACCAGTGTCTTACAACTGTGATTCAGAAGAGAGTAGAGGAGTGGTTGAGGAAGGACTAGATGCCTCAGATGGCCCAGCTGATGGAGTGTGGAGTACTGAGGAGCGAGAAGGAGCTGACCGCTATGGCTTAGTGTCCACCCACAGCATCAGCATATTTAACCACCCTCCTGTTGAACCACCCCATCAACGAGAGCCTGCAGAACGACCCCTCTCCCCAGGCTGTGAACATACCAACACACTCCTGAACCCCGATAAACTCAGTGATCTCCCACTCATATTAAAACATACCAGATGCACCTCAAACATCCTGCCTCTACCGTTGCAAAATGCCCAAGGATTGACATCAAGCAGCCCTGGAATGAAGGAACCATGGTTTGCCGCTAATGCCAATAAAAGAGAGTTTTCAGATGCTCGATCGACCACACTCCCTCTCACTTCTTCCATCCCACTGAATGGACGTAAAATACCTGCAGAGGCTCTTAATACATTATCTGAATATCCAGCTGACACCCAGGTACACAACCCTCCAGGGGTCAAACCCAAAATATCTGTTTTACCTCAAGAAGAGACTTCTGCAGATTCTCACAGCTACATCATGGACCCCCTCAGCATCTCCTTGCTTCAAGTTGACCAACAGCTCGCCACAGCCTCGTTCCTCCAAGGGGAACTGAACAACACCTCACTCTCTCCACTTGAGAATGAAAGGGGAGAAGATCACAGTAGAGGGCGAAAAGGGCATCTCACATGTGAGGAGATGGCGGTGAAAGTTGTAGAGGACGAGGACGTAGAATTGCGCCTGTCTCTTTTGGGGCTGCCACAAATCCTCTGCCCTCCCACCTCTGACACCATGAAAGCTACTAATTACTGTCACAATCATTGTGTAATAGGTAAGTGTGAGTTCTCCGTGTGTGTGTGTGTGTGTACTAATTCCTGCTTAAAAACAGGTATGTAATTTTTTTTTGTGTGCGTGTGTGTTGTCCAGGAATGATGAAGCCTTCTATCGCTGAGGTTATGCTTGGCCAGGACCAAGATAACAATCATAAACCTCAAACCATGCCAGTGATTGAAGTCCTGGGCAAAAGAGTCCTTGCATCTCAACATAAACCCTCTACACGTGCTTCTATGCAAACCTCTGTCCAGCACTCTGGGAACAGTAGTTCACAGAGCTCGCACAATCTAATGACAAATGGTCCCACCCAAATGCCACCAGAATATGCACCCAATGTGCACAACAAACTCGCGTCTTCCATTTCAACGCCTCAATCAGAAAGTGTCTTGGGCCAGGCGAACACATTGCCAAAGCAGTGTCACGCCGTACAAATAAACCATTCCAATAATTCAAACATCTCACTCCAACTAAACTGCTCTACAGAATCAAATAATCAAGAGAGCATCAGCAATCAACAAATTAGACCTATAATCCATCTGTCCACCCGGGAAGACCTGGAGCTTGGCCAGTAAGTACAAGAAATCTTAAAATTTTCCCTCCACAAGCATCCCTATAGCATTTGCCAGGCCAGCCAATTTAATGAGACAGCGGTATTAGCACAACTACAATCAATGATAATACCCAACTGTGTTTGGGTGATACTGAAATCTGGTTACATGTTAATCCTACAGCCACAATACAGATATCATACTGGTCTCTTTATATTTATATATATATATATATATATATATATATATATATATATATATATATATGTATGTATGTATGTATGTATGTATGTATGTATGTATGTATGTATGTATGTATGTATGTATATGTATATGTATATGTATATATGTGTATATATATATACATATACATATATATATATATATGTATATATATATATATATATATGTATATATATATATGTATATGTGTATATATGTATATGTGTATATATGTATATGTGTATATATATATATATATGTATATATGTATATATATGTATATATATATATATATATATATATATATATATATATATATATTTAGAAAACCATCTGTGTGTTTAGGATTAATGGAGTCACTACAACCTAGAGGTGTTTTAGTCGGAATAAAATATATCTTTTTTTCTAATCAAATCCAACTTTAGGTGGCGTGTTGTCCAGTCCCATTGGGAGCAGCTAGAAGAGATGGAAGCTTTATGTCGTAAAGAGGGGACTCTTCTCTGCCAACAACCTGATATGGTCATAATAACTCAAAGCCACATTTGTTGGCTCCTTCCTTTTTGTAAACTGTACATTTTAAGTTGATTACACACTTTTTTTCTGTACTTATTTCCTGTCTCTATCTTAACAGGCATTTGGGGAATATGTCCACAAGCTGAAGGAGATCATGGAGAGAAAGGCTCGGTGTGTCCACAGCATGATAGCCCAGCTGCAGCCATATCTTAAGCCCAATCATTCTAGCTAACCACACAACCAAAGAGAAGATATTGAAGATCCAATTATTTGAATGAACTAAGTAAATAATCACTAAAAATATTATAAGTGTAGCCAGTAACACTGAAGAAATGCAAGTCATGCAAAGCCATGCCCTTATTTTTATTTTGTATATTTTTCACGCTAAATGCAGTATCAGTCAACATTTATATTTATTATTATTATTTATTATATTTCTTATTATTTATTAATATTATAATAAGTACCCCGGCCTTTCTGTGTGGAGTTTGCATGTTCTCCCCGTGTCAGCTGGATGTGGCTCCAGCCCCCCGCTTCCCTGTACGCAGGATATGTGGTTGACAATGGATGGATGGATGGACTTCAGCTTTAAAAGTACAGTGGGCATTGGAAAAATAACACTTGATTCACACAGTGGATACAGTGTCCATATACAGTATATATTAGAATCAGAACAGAAAATTATTCTGCAGATTGATTTGATTTGTTTCTTGTGTGCAGGTGTGTTGTTTTTTTCCCTTTTAGATCCTCAGTGCTATATACATGCTTATTCTGGTGCATATATGAAATTATTCACATTTAGTCATAATTTCTTAAGTTAATCTTAAAATGGAGATGCAGTTCTTTTAATAACTGCCAATTATGTTCTGTATACTGTTTTAATTTAACCAAATTCATCAGAGTAATACTTATGCAAGTCTAGTCTTTATCCAATTTTGGGAGTTTCTCCTATTGTATCATGCTGATCACTGTTCCTCAGCTTTGGTCTTGTTTGTTTTTTACTTTGAATTTTTCCATAAAAAACCATAGCTCATGATATGTGAGATGTGCCCTTGGTTTTGGAATTGATTAGGACTTTTTGTCTGCTTACGGTTGGTCTTCTGTTTACTACTTGTTATGACTCTGGATTGATGATACACTGAACCAAAACTGCACACATAATATTTTGCTTCAAACATGGGCTTATTTTGTCTACTGATGTGTTAACTTTGCAGGTGAAAAATGTTTCTCTATTGCTAAATTGTTTCTTAAAAAATTTCAGGATATCTTATTCTTCTGATAAAAGATTGTAAGGTTTTAAGATTAAATTAAATGTGCATCTGATGCACATGCAAGATGTGTTCCGTGTTATTTGGAAGTGGGTTACCTGTTTTGGCTCGAGGAAAAAAAGACGCTAATTAGTAAACATCTTCCACAGACAAAAAATTGAAAGCATAACCCATACCTGATCTCAACTTTACGGTTTTAGATGATCTGTGCTGACGTTTTTTAAATATGGGAAAATCAGCACATAAAGTCTGTGGTGGAATGTAACTAAGTACATTTACCTAAGTACTAAGTTACTGTACTGTACAAATTTAATTAAGGTACTTGTACTTTACTTGTGTATTTCCATTTTATGCAACTTTATAGTGCTACTCTACTACATCTCAGAAGCAAATTATTATTTTTACTCCACTCCATTTGTCTGACAGTTTTAGATATAAGTTACTTTTTGGATTAAGATACCCTTTACATAGGATCTTTGCTTTTAGATGTTTTATTACAGAAACTTTATGAAACCAATGACCAAAACAGTCATAATCCCCTGGGGGTTATTTATACTAGGCCTACTTGTGATGATGCTTAAGAGCTTACTGCATGAGTACTTTGATACTGTATATTTTGCCGTTAATACTTAAATATTTTTACTTAAGTAACGTTTTGAATACGGCAAACTTGTAATCAATTGTTTTCGGAGAGGTATTGCTACATTTACTTAAGAAAATGATCTGAGGTCTTCCACCACTACATAAACCCTCATGGAAGAAGTACAGCGAAGCGCGCTCCCGGACAGGAGCGCGCACGTCAGGGCACGGTGCTGAGCCACCTGACCAGTTTGGTGGGTTTTGGTTGGCAGGTTCCGCTTCACAACGGCGCGGTGGGTCACGTGACAGCATCTGCTGCTGCTGGCTGAGCGAAGCGTGTTAGCAGGTAAAAGAAGGAATAACGATTTGATTGCGCTAATATTGTCGATGTAAAAGCCGTTTGAGCGATAAGAGTCATCGTATGATAATTTAAAGTAGTTTATGGAAAATCGATCGGCGGATTCAGAGGAATCGTTCGTCCAGTTCAGCGGTTAGCTAACTCACTAGCGTTTTAGCTAGTTGTATCCGTGCTGTAGTGGTGCATTGTACGCGGACGGGCCGTTCACATGCCGGGGTTGTTAGCCTGCTTCACGAATCTGTCGTAGCTTATCATTAACGGGCCACGCGTTTTTAATTTCTCCCCCTCACACCCGTTTCCATTCTCAGTACTAAAGGATTGGGTGCCGACCGTTGTAAACGTTGGTGTAACACGCGGCGTTTTTTCAGTTTCAGTTAACGTTACGTGAACGTTTTCCTGCTGGTAACTTCAAGTAAATCTGTCACGAAGGTTAGCGTAAAGTGACTAGCGTTAGCTTTTCTCTTGGATTACACAAAAGGGTACGTCTTCGCACATGTTTTTGTTCCTGTGTCGGTGGGGCAACACGAACAGTAATTACGTTGACGGACAGGTTTACTTATCATTGGATCACACTGCCAATATCTTGCCAGTAGAACATGGCGTTTTAACGATATGTGTGTGAATTGCACACGGAACAAAGACAAGCGGCTAGCCAGGCTAAAGCTAGCGCGAGCTAGTTGACCTAGCGCTTATGTTAACGTTAGCCAGTGGGGCTGATATTTCAGCTGAGCGTCTTGTTAACGTTCATACAATTAACTTACACTTCGTTAGATACAGACGTCTGAAAACCACTGATTTAGTCTACAGTAGCTATATTATACAGTTAGTATTAACACTGCCTTGTTGTCCAACGTTAACGGGTTTTTTTGTCAGACAATGGTATGAGCACATCCGGTGGATCTAAGTTGTTTTGTTCCCACACTGACAAGTTGTCAGTTGGTAGGATTATTAGCTGACAACCACTTACTGTATGTAATACGATCTAAGTCAGGGAAGTTGTGTGCTTTCGATTTCCTTCGATACCATTTATCCTGGCATAAAGCCCATTTTTCTTCGAGGTTACTTATTACTTTAAACAAACGAGAAATGTCTGTCGCTGTCCTGACGTGGTCCAAGGGTTAAGTGTTATTCTTATTGCCCATAACATACGCTGGTGCATACTCATGTTTTTTGTCTATGAGACTAAGGTTAGGATGTAAGTTGACACCAGGACACCCCGCCTGGCTAAATTTAACCGGGGAGGTGGGGTGCGACAGATGGAGTTATAGTCTTACATGGTATACTTGACAACAGTGAGTCTCGGTCTGCTTATATCCAGTATGTTGTGCTGGCTTTGGACATTTATTCAGTATTATATTTTACTAGGAATTGTGATGCAATGTAGCTGTTTCAGAGGTGGCTGTCATTTCACTTTGCCTCTATTTCTTCTCCTTCCCCCTGCAGATTTTTCTATTTTGTACATACATTGTTTTGTATATACTGTATATGATGACTTCACTGGTCAGCAATCAAGCCCGGGGGACTCGGGACAGAACGCTGCCCACCACCACACAAACAACACAGCCACAGAAACAGATACAGGTGGGTTTTCAACATTGTACATATAGAGCTGCATACAGGCCTAAGGATATAGTCTGTCTGTATTTTTAATACAACTAAAGATTACTTCATTTAGTATTGAATGTAATCATACTGATAATAAAAGTAAAATGTGTATTGAATGTATAAGTAATTTGACACTCTTAAACGATTTTAAGGTGACTACATCCTTCACCAGGATTTTAGTGTCTTTCATTAAAATAAGTGTCCTATGGTCTAATGTGGTGGTTGACTTCGATGGTGAGGTCAGGTGTGTTTCTCTTGTATTGTTTCTAACTGAACACTCTGTCACAGGCCACAGCAGAACAGATTCGTCTAGCCCAAATGATCTACGATAAAAATGATGCTGACTTTGAAGACAAGGTCAAACAGGTAATGTGCATATGCACAAATTTGGACAAAGTAATTTTCTGGATAACCAGCAAGTCTGGATGGATAAATCAACAATGCGATCCTCATTGCATCTAATGTAAATCTGTTTTGTACACTCACAGCTGATTGAAGTAACTGGAAAGACTCAAGATGAGTGCATGGTAGCCCTCCATGACTGCAACGAAGATGTAAACAGAGCCATCAATTTCCTGCTGGAGAGCACCTCTGACGCAGTAAGAATCTATACACACAATCACAAACCATATTCATACACACGTCATATGGCTTTTTTCTTTCTTTCTTTGGATTTCTGCAGAGACTAAACCATGCAAAACTATAATTCCTATATAAAGATGTATTTTATAAAGTCAGTCTCTCTCCCCCCCGTCAGAACTCTTGGGAGACTGTGGGAAAGAAGCGTAGCCTTGGGAAAGAAGGAGGACCTCCAGAGATAAAGGAGAACAGGGAGAAGAAAGGAGGAGAGAGGGAGGCCAGTCGCGGGCGTGGAGGATCTAGCAGAAGGGGGAGAGGCATCAGTCGAGGACGTGAAGGTAAGAAAGGGACCAAAGATGTTTGTTTAAATCTCTCGACAGAACACCATGATTAAATTTCAGTTTTGTTTAACATAATGAGTGCCATCGGTTCGAGTAGTTCATCTGTCTTTGCTCTGTGTGAGCCCCTTAGTGGCCCATCCGGCCCCCTAAGCAGTCAACCTGGGCAAACGCTAGTTGCTGTCATTCTTTTGTGCTCTAAGATTCTGTTTAAAGTTAATGCTATTTCATATTACATGGCCTATTTGGGATTTTTTTGGTTAATGCATAAAATATATTTTTTAAATGAAGCATTCAATTTTAAGTCCATGCATATGTCCCAAGTCAATGAGTCATCATTTCAAAAAACAAGTATTGATCAAAATCTCATGATTTTTGCCTTAATCCAGCAGCCCTATTGTGTAGATGTATGTTCCTCATCAGACTGTTAAAACTGTATTTTTAGTATTTGCTGCATCTTTGAAATTGGCCATTTGTTGTTAAAAGTCTGCAGAGTGTATGTAATTCTCAACTCAACTGTGTATGATTTGTTCAATTTCCCTGCATGTTTAATTTGAAGGTTCAGAGGTCTACCTGTCAGTTCAGTATTAATTTTTTTTTGTCTTAAATTTCCATGTCCCTTTGTTTCTTGTTGGACTCCAGGTCGGTTAGAAGAGAATGGGTTTGAGGTGGCTCCTGGTGAAAGAGGGGGAGACCGTGGACGCAGGGGGCGGGGCAGAGGTGAGCTATACAGAAAATGACACCTTACAGTGCACCTTACATTTTGTTGAAGTCTACAAAAATGATGGGAGAGTGGTATCTATAGCTACCATTTACTTTCTTAGCTCACATTTTATTTTACTATTTCCTCTAGTGTCCATATAAAGAGATTTGGATTTCAGAATCCGCAGGATAAAAACTGAAATAGACATTTTGAAAGTCACATCAGATTGTTATGATGGTGGTAGAAATAGAAAACATCCGCCCTATAGGTTTCTTGCATACTTAAATGTCTAATTTGGTCAACCCTATAGTCCATTTGCACTAGCATGCCATTGAACTATTATATTGTGTAGTTTTTGTTAACTACAAACTTTAGATAGGGAATTAGATCTGATGTTGTTGTGCATGTTTTGGTGATGTAGCTGGCAGGACATCTATTTGTGTCTGCAGGCATTTAGAGTATTGCAGCACTTAACATATGTGGAATGTGCACAGTCCCTACAGCTGCTTGTGTGGGTGTGTGTGGGCAGAAGGGGAGGGAGGTTGTCGTCAGCAGATAAAGAGATTAAGAAGTTGGAAAGTAGGGGAGCCTGACTTGATTTGTAAATTTCTTTGTAGCAGCAAGTGGGTTAAAAATGGTTGGGTCAAACCAGGGCATGATTCAGAACTGAATTTTCACTGTTATGCTAACAGCAGAGAAATTCATGTATTCTGGCTGCTTTCCTTTTTATGAATAACTGGTTAATGTCTTAAATTAATACCTCTAACCAAAAGTAAAACTTCACTTCATATATATTATAGATAGTCTTTGGCCAAAACCAAATCTTAGATATGCTGTCTTTGGTCTAAAAACTGTTACCTTGCTCACCTATGTTTGTATTTTTTTTTCTGTCGACAATGCATTATAATATTAGTTTACTTATTATGCACAATCCCAAAGCAATGCCACCTTTTAGAAAAAAAAATAGAAAACATGATATAGAGAAGGAAGTTTGACTTAGAGATGTGTATGCAGGTGTGGTTCTAAATAGATAACTAGAATATTGTCTAATGCCTGATAAAGGCAATCACTCTACTTATTGCTGTCTTTGTATTTGATGCTGTCTTAATGAAGAGTTGAGCTTGAAAGGGACGAGTCCGCAGAGATCATCTGGTTGTTTTGTGTTTGTCCTCAGGGGCAGGGGGTCGCGGTAGAGGAAGAGCAGCTGCTGGCAACAGGTTCTCCTCCCAGGGAATGGGGTAAGAACAACACGTGCTTAGTGTAAATCGTAAGCCGGAAGTTGGAGGAGGAGGTGGTGATGGTGATTACAAGCACATATCTTAAAAGCAAATGTGTGGAAAAACTTAAGTTTCTGAATCTCCTCATTTAGTAGCAATGATAGACCATATGGTGTTCTCTTCAATTTCCCTTATGTTGGCTCATCTTCCCAACCTGTTGTCACCTTTCTTGTTGTCTCTTCTTTCAGCACCTTCAATCCTGCTGACTACACGGCTAACTCTGGGGCACGCCAAGAGACATGGGAAGGGGATGGTAACGAACATGCTGAGGGAACTAGTAAGAAAAATAACATGTCACATTTTGATGCTGTGGAATGGCTTTGTCAGCTTAACAGCATCAGCTTCGTCTAGTGTTCACACAAAATCCAGGTTACTACGTGCCAAATAAAATCAGAATTCAAGCAGAAAAGGCAAATGAATCTACACATTGGAATTTAGGACGTATCATTTTAAAGCAGTCATGGTGCTATATTTTGTGTCAATGCTTTTGGGCGACTGATGTTAGCTGAGAACATAAGTGTGTGAACATGGCAACATTAACTTGGCTGCTTTTATTTATTTATTTTTTTTAGGAGCATGGGGAGGCAATATTGAAGACTGGGCCTCAGAAGACTGGACTGAAGATGTAAGGCCACACTTTTTAATGATCTGAAAGGGTTTTGCAATGCTTTGTTTGAGGATTTACACAAAGTTGGTTTACTTACTTTGATTTAAATTTGTAGCCTAGTGTTATTGGCTACTTATGCTAACTTACTAAATACTATTGGTAAAGAATCAGTGATTTTATGTCTCTTAACTATATCAGTGTCGCTCTGAATGGTTTTATATATAGTACTGCACAAATGCCTATATTAATCTGGTGAATGTACTTCCCGTCTTTTCTCAGTTATCTGAGACCAAAGTATTCACTGCCTCTTCTGCTCCAGCAAACCACATCACACCTGGACACAAGTAAGTCACCTGCCCAGAGTCCAGTCAACTTAAAGCACTACAGAGAACAGGCTTTATTTTGGAGAACAATATTTGATTTAACTGGTGCGTTTGTCTTCTCCTTGTTGACCATCCTTCCCAAACCTTTTTTCTCCTACTTTTCCTGCACGCTTGTCTTTTGCTTCTTCTCAGTGTGGACCTGGCTAGCCTACTGCCTAAGGCTGGAGTGACTGTCGGAGGTTCTATGGACGCTGACTTGGGGGCGATAGTCGATGCTCCCTCAGCGGAGGATTTGGGCCAAAGCCTGGTGTTTACCAATTCTCACCACAATGGACGCACTGCAACACACAGCTACGCACACGCCACAGCCAACAGCTACGCCCACGCCGCCTCTGCTGGTACCACCTACGCACATGCTTCACTGGTACAGACAGCCACGCATACACACACACACAAGTGCAAGCACCTACAACCACATATGCATCTTTATGTGCATACATACTGATATATGGTATCAGTGTATTCAGGTCTTGCTTTGCTTCTCTCTTCTTCCCAGTCCTCAGTGCTGGGTTCTGGTTTTGGGTCCCTTAATACACCTAAGCCTACACCTGCCTCTGACATCAGGACATCGGAGCAGCTCAATGGTCCTCGGCTTGGTCAGAGAGCCAGTCAGACGTTGGCTGCCACCAGCAACAGTAGTGTTTCCAAAGATGCAGGGCAAGCGTCAATACAGAACCCTGCTCCTGCCTCCTCTTCTTCTGTAGAAGTCAAGGCTCACAGAGTTGAGAATGGCCCTGTTACTGCCCAACACTGTAAGTTTATCTGAAAGTATATAAGAAATCACCACAAATTTATGACATGACTATTCAATCTGAACTAATTGACCCTTCCTAAGTCCCTCCCTCCCTTAGTTACTTTTGCTAGGTCGGACAACCTTGATACAAAGAAACATGGCCATGCCAGTTCCATTTAGCCTAGAGCCGCAGTGTGTATTTGATGTTGTCTGGGAGTCAGAAAATATAGCTTCAAGAAGCCAACAGCAACAGTATGCGATGGAAGGAAATACTCGCAATGTAACATGTATTTAAGACAAAATGACACAAATTGAGACTCTTCCGGTCTCCAGTCACATGTAGAGGCAAGACTATCGGTTAAAGTTGCTGCATGTGTCCCATTTTCCTGATCTGGGAATTAGTAAAGTATGTATGATGCATGTAGCCTTACAGAGATAATATAAACAAAACATACTTCTTTTCTGGCTAATGATTATTCACATCTTAAAAATCTATCTAATCTGTCCCTTTTTGAAATCTCTTCAATGTAACCACAGAAATAAGAAGGAAACAAACCTGTCTGATTGGTGATTTTGGTGAACTCCTTGATGTCGCTTGGTCAGTGTTATGTGTCCATGAAGTTGCTTTTACAGGTCCCATCTAACTCAACTGATTTTAGAGCAAAATGGGGCAATACTTACATTTACATTTATTCATTTAGCTGACGCTTTTATCCAAAGCGACTTACAATTGCTATATATGTCAGAGGTTGCACGCCTCTGGAGCAAGTAGGGGTTAAGTGTCTTGCTCAGGGACACAGTGGGGATTGAACCCGGGTCTCTCACACCAAAGGCGGACATCTTAACCATTGCGCCATCCCACCCCCTACTTAGATTGGTCAGTTGTTCTCGATGACGACAATGCAAGAGGTGCAGTGCACAACTGTACAAAAGCTATGACCATATATTTATCCTTTCAGTGGAGATGAAGCTTCAGCCAGAGCCATCGGTGGTGCTCAGCCAGCTGGCTCAGAGGCAACAACAGTCCATCCTTCACACCACAGAGCATGCTCCACAGGTCCCCACCCCGCCAGGTAGGACTGTAGAACATTATCATACTATGCCACCAAATGTGTGAATGTCTGCATACCACACAACATTTGAGCATCAGCTCAACTAATTATTTTTGTAATTGAATATTGATAATTAGGTAGGTATACCAGCAGCAGCAGGTCACACTACATGATCCACTGAGCTGTTTAGTAACCACAGTGTCCTTCTGCCTTCTTTGTGGATCTCTGCTGTATGATCATGGCAGGATCCCCATCTGACAATGATTCTTATCAAAGTCAATCTTCAATCTCCTTTAGGTCATGAGTCCTCTGTCCCTCTTGTAAGAGATGGAGCTTCTCCAGGAGTGAAGCTGCCAGGCATGGAGCCTCCCATCACAGAACCCCCTCAGCGGCAGCTAAAGACACAGAGACGCAGGGTTCCTCCTCCCTCAAAGGTAAGCTCTTCTGAAATCTGAACTTTTTTTCTGTCACTTTTTTTTATCTGACAATGTGTAATAACCTCTAAGCAAAGATAGCCAAATGGCAGTATTACTTGAAAGTCCTCACCTGCTTAACAAGACAAGCCAGTTAGCTCACTGGCTATGTGGTAGGGACCAAGAGTTAATGACTGCTTTATACAGATATAAAAATCGTGTCCGCAAACACAAACTCGTACACATTGTCCACCAGAGCCTGCTTGTCTGCTGTGTGAGTGATGGCACTTTATACTGTAAACACATTCAAGTAACATTTCATGGGGTTGTTTTGACTGAACGCAGCTGCTAGCCAGTTATCTACATTAATTTTTCAAGTAACTCCTCAAATAAAATCAGCTTTTCTGCACATTTTTGCACACAGTACAAAAACAAATTAAATTTGATTAAATATATTTGCCTAGTTCTACTAAATTCCTTTTTGTCTACTCAGATCCCGTCGTCAGCAGTGGAAATGCCAGGCTCAGCAGACATAGCTGGTCTAAATGTTCAGTTTGGAGCTCTTGACTTTGGGTCTGAGGCTGGTAGTGGAACAGTAGACATGGCACAGACAGAATCAGCTCAGGCCCCTGCTCCAGCAGCTCCAGCAACCATCCCTGGACATACCACTGTTCCCACACAGCAGCCACAAAGCAGCCTGTTCTCCAAGCCAGGAGCTGTGAGGTGTGTGTGAGTTGTTTTGAATTGGTGGTTTACCATCATACTTTTTTTTATTTATTTATTTATTTTTGTAGCCATTATCTGTCTAATATTTCCATTCTAGATACAGGGCTTAAAGTTCTCCGGCGCTGTGCCTGATTTCCGGCACAAGGTGTTTTTGTATTTAAAAATATTTAAATGTCTGTGGACAATATTCTAGCATATTTTTTTTAACTGTTGTGTGTGTGTGTGTGTGTGTGTGTGTGTGTGTGTGTGTGTGTGTGAAGCACCAGTCTTCCTCTGCTCAATTGGTGGCTTTGTGTATACACGGAAGAAAGGGGACTGGCACTTCCTGGCTATGTGGACCCTCATTGGCTACTGTAGGCTGTGAACAGGGCATGAAAGTTTCTGTTTGGTCAATTAAGGTGTCACTCAAAAGGTTAATGTGTAGACCCTTTTTTTTGTTTACATGCTAAATGTAGTTAGGCTAATATATAGGGCTGGACTAGAATATTCGAATATTCGTTCGGTGGGCTGGTATTCGATTTGAAAATGTGACATTCGACATTCGTTTTTTTTTTGTTTTTTTTGTTTTTTTGCACAGCGTGCATATATGTTTTACACTATAAAATCTGGTGAAATAATACTTAACATATAGCTTCGTTATAGTTACTTAATAAATATATATTACTTCTTGGACTACTGAAAGTGTTCCTGCAATGGAAGTATTCAAAAGAGCGCAGAACAGCGGAGTTTGTATGGACAGAAAGAAGTGCATGCCTGAGCTTGTATTTTGGGTTAAGCTGCATTGTGGAAAATAGAATAATAGAAACAAAATGGATTGTCCCTTTTACGCGTTTTTTACCCTTATTATCAATCTAAATCAATCTATTGCGAAATATAGGAGACTTTGAGATTTTACTGCGACGTCACGTCTTCGTGCCCCAAACCGTTTGGATGAACGGTTTCTGGAAATAATCAAAATGCAAACTGAAAAATTGTGCATGTGTTGTGGTGGATAATTCAAATCGCTGTGGAGAGTCGGGTCAGGACTCTGGGTTTGCCTTTACAGAAAGCGGCTCCAATAACCAGGCTTTGTTGCAATGAGCGTTTCCTTTATTTTCTCCTTAAGGTGCATAATTACACTCTTATCTATTGGCATTGAGGAGATTTGTGGTTTCTGAAACCATAAACAGAATACAAATAATATGTAATATAATAATAATCTTTAAAGCATAACATCTAAAGACAAAAGAAACACTGTGTAATCCTATCGTATATGCATGCATTTCTACTTCAATGATGGCAAACTTCTCATTCGCTTGTCTGCTACAGATTATACATGACTTAAAAAATGCCAAAGAAACAGGCTAAGTAAATACAGCAACAAAACAGAAACTTACGGTTTTATGAACGCACAAATCACTCCCGAACCAAGACTAACACCTAACAGCGGTGTGAAGTTTCTCCGTATTCTCCGCGCTGCAGACAAGCCTCTCACTTTTCGTGTTGCTGGGCAGAATAGAGCGTGTGAGCCCCCTACTGGCCAGTGACTGTATATTCATGCCCTACAGCCTCCCAGCAACAGATGGCCTTTTTAACACAAACGGACAGGCAGCCTAAAGAGATTGTGCAGCTTCGAAAATTTAAATATAAATGATACAAATTGATTTTTCGAAGCTTCGAATAATCGATGTTCATTACTATCGAAGCTTCGAAGCTCAAAAAATGGTATTCGGACCAGCCCTACTAATATAAAGTGACACAACAGCAGTCCGTGTGTATTTATTGATATAATAATGTGTTTTGTACTATATCTATTCTGGATTGGATCGTCTGGACCTTTGCCAACGTCAAGGTCATTTTTGTCAGAATGTAATCCACCGGTGGTTTCACAGATAAGTCGTGTCAATTTTGATAATAGGCAGTGCTTGAAGTGGGCCGCTGATACCAGTAAAGCCCCTTTTCTACTACATGGTACCAGCTCGACTCGCCTTTTTTTGGTTTTCTATTGTGGAAAAGTTGTACCTGCCACCAGTTACTTTTTTTGTGTCACCTCTGTCGAGGTTCCAAGCGAGCTGAGGCAATACTAAAATGTGACTTAAACAGCAGACCACTGATTGGTCAGTGAGAATCGTCTCTATTCACTGCATCATCATTGGGGCCCTGACAGAGGCCAACAATAGAAAGTTTTATATTTTACAATTTTCATAAGTAATTTCATTACTAAATCCGCTTCTGAGAAGTTTTGAGGAGAGAATTCAACTGTTTAGATTTCGAATATTGACAGTTTTACGAAAAGTGATCATGGAACAAAAAGGTGCTTGGAAGTTTTTGGAGTTGAGGAGCTCTGCAAGTGTCAGCAATGGAAGCCTGCGCCAACCCGCAGGAGGAGCGTGTGAGGCCAGCCAGCCGCCCGCTCACAGAGCCCTCTGTTCCCACCATCACACAGACCGCTGCAGCAACAACAGCAGAGGAAAACACAGCTGTGAGGTTTTCATACTGCTTATCGGTCTTTACATTCTGAATAATGCAGAAACGTTTTAACTTAAATCAAGAGACAGCTGTTTGTGGGTCGCTGGTGTGTCATATTGAAAATTGTCACGGCAGTGGTGTGTGGCGTTGCTATGACAACCAGCTACATTGAGGGGTACTATCTCTGGGTTCTATCTGCAATGGAAAACGGAACACGGTGGGCCTGAGGCGAGTTGAGCTGGTAATTGAAAAACGGCATAAATTACTTCTACATTTTACTCTTTGGTGTCCCAGAATTTCTTGCGTACTGGTATTTCTCTATGTGCCACTCATCTGTTCCCATTCTCACATGGCTGCTAATCTTTGTTGGTGGAGACAGAGCAGGTAGATGCTCGAGTGCCTTTCATACAGCCGTGAGTAGCTGTCACAGTAATTTTTTGTGAACTGACCAATCACAGCCTGGATGAGGCAGGACATTAAAAGTTTGATATGCTACAGCAAACTTTTAAAATGTTGAACTCATTCTGCATGATTTTTAAAAAAAAAGCTTACTTTCTCTCGTTCCTGTAAACAGTGAACACATGAGCAGCTTGCCCTCAGCTGTATCGGATCCCAGCTTCCCATCACCATCGTTGGGTTTACCCAGTGCCACGCCCTCCCCCTCCCTGGGTCTTCCCAGTGCTGCTGCTCCACCTTCTTCTACAGCCCCTACTGTAGCTAGCCGTTGTGGAAAGCGGTGTCTCAAGGTCCCTGCCACCTCATCTGGGTTTCTCTCAGAGCAAAGATGTCCCCTCAGCTGCTGCTCTGACGGTGAGGATAAAACTTTTTCCTCTCTGTATGCATAAGGGACCCAAAACAGAAAAGGATGTACACCACTGCTGCTCAATGTCTGCTTAATCCCCGGTAAGAAGCCAAATGATGAAATTAAGACTTTGGTCTTTTCTACTTTATAGAATGGCTACAGTGGCATGAAGACACAAAGCACACAGGACGGTAAGTGCTCTTAGCTGTCAGTTCTGGGAAACTGGACTTGTTAATAAAATCCAATATGTTGAATATTGCTAAATGAATCCGATGGTAACTGGAAAGCTGAAACACCATGACATCTTTCTCAATCAAACTTTTTTTATTTTATTGTTTCATTCTTCCAGCCACAATCAGTTTGTAACATCACAGTGCAAAAATATATTCCAAATCAGTATTTAATTATTTTTTGTTTAAATCAGCTACGACATCATCTCGAACAGTGAAGACGGAATCTCCCGTTATGACAAGTGACAGTGGCCCCGGCCACCACATCCCCTCCCCCGCACCTTCCCACTCAACACCCTCGCTCAGCAGGTAACACACTGACTTTATGTTGCAGATGGATTATTTTTTGTCTGTCTCCGTGTCCCCTTTTTTTGTCTGGAGATAATGATGGTTACAAGCACATATCTTAATACTTTATGTGGACTTATCTTTCACTGAATCTCCCATCATCCTGCTCGTGCTTCCTGTGCAGTGTGCTTTTGTTGCTTAATCAGTTTTAAGGCTGACTGAATCATTTACTTTCTTTCTAGCCACGTTACCAGTACTCACTCATCAGGATCGGCCCTCGCCATAAGCTCCTCACTCACTGTAAGTGTGTGTGTGTGTGTGTGTACATGCTTGCACACAGACACAAGATTACTTTAACTTTACTCTGCAGTTTTGATAATAAAAGGACACTGCTGAAAAGTTGATGCAGTTGTTGTGCAGTTGGGTTATTTGAGTGCCGGACTTTATTTTCTGTTAAATTTTGAGGAAAACGCCCATCCCTTGACCTACAAAACAGTTGGTGGTTTTCCTCTCAACCCCTCTCTGTTCTTGGCCTGTTCCATCAGATAAGTAATGAGGACAGCAGCAGTAGCGGCAGCCTCCATGCCTTTTCATCATCATCATCCAGCCAAGCTGTCAATCCCAGTCTCTCAGTTCCCATGGCTGTCAGCAGCTCAACCACCAATGGTCTGCACCAGTCTGGAGCACCGGGGCTAACTCCTAATGGCACAAACGCCACACTCTCAGCTGCAGGCAGCCGAACGGCACCCCTGCTCACAACAACTTCTGGTAGGCTCATGGGCCCACACTGGAAACGTATCACCTTAACACAGGAGCTAATTTACAGAATATTTACAATAAAACAGACATGTTCTTCAAAACTTTAATTCCCAGTAAATGTAATTGGGTTGGTGTGACACTCGAGATGAAATAGATCTATACAAATGTATCTAGTGTATGTAAATATAAAACACAAGTTAATGAAATACTTTTTTTAAAGAGTGATTCTCATCTCTTTTAGTCAAGTAAAAATAATTTTGTTTCTCTTCTTTGCCAGGTAAAGCTCCTCCCAACTTGGCCCAAGGAGTGCCGCCTCTCCTGGCCAACCAGTACATTATGGGCCCTGGTGGCTTGCTCCCTGCTTACCCGGTAACTATGCGCTTTCCTAATAATTTACATGTTTGTGTATTAATTAGACCCCTGGGTTTTTTTTTTTTTTCAAGAGAAAGAAGGATTGTATCACCAAGAAACTAAACAGATGGGTGTTTCTCAGGGGTCTGACCTACACCGAAACTGTTTTGCTTCTTCAATGTATTTGTAAGATCACATTTCTGTAAGCTTCAAATCAAAAAGCCCTGCATCTACCGTGAGTGTGTACATTGAACTTAGCAATTATGGCAGAGTTCACTCCTTACTCCAAACAGCTTTTCAGTGTTGATGATGACTGTGTTTTAGTAGGTTCTGATCAAACATGACGTCTATGGAACGCACTGAGACACTGACAAAGCTGAGGGTAGAAATTAAAACTAAAGAGTTTGCAGGCAACAGATTAAATAATAACCACCACTTCTTCCCTCCGTGGTTTATTTCAACAGCAGATCTATGGATACGAGGAATTGCAAATGTTGCAGTCTCGCCTTCCCTTGGTGAGTCTGTTGTGCTTATTCTGTCATGTAACAACCTGCATATTTCTTTGTTCCTAGTATTTATTTATTTGGCCATTTTAACTATTTTTTTCCCCCCCATTTTTCCCCAGGACTATTATGGTGTAACATTCCCTGGTACTACTGCTACAATGCCTGGAAGAGATGGCCTGGCTAATAATCCATATTCTGGTAAGTCAAAGTTGATCTTTAACTTGGGTGTAAGTTTGTCTACTGTTGCTGCATTATGTTTGAAGATAGGCTGTAATTTCATTTATAGCAGTTATTTTTTGCACTTAAGCAAGTAGATTGATTACATAAACAGATTTGACTTCATCAATGATTGTGGTGAGTTCCTTGTTTTTCTTAACTTGATGGCTTCTTTAACCAACCAAACCAACAGTAGCTATTTAACAGACTGGAAAATTAATTTTAGATTATTTTTTTAACCTCTAGTTTTGTCTTCTACCTTTTTGTTTGCTCTCTAGGTGAGGCAACAAAATTTGGCAGGAATGACTCTTCGTCTCCAGCTCCCCCAACCAGCCTGTCTACAGCCGGTGTGCAGTCGCAGCAGCAACAGGCTCCCCAGGCAGGAACGCAGGGCCAGGGACAGAGCCAGGGTCAGCAAACACAAAACCAGGCCTTCCTCAACCCCCCTCTGCCTCCTGGCTACGGATACACTGGTAAGGAAAAGCTATATTGTGTGTGTGATGATGTCGGCCACATTTATTTCCCTCGAACTCAATCATGCATTTAGCATTTACCCCTAGCGCAAATTCCAGGTTTAGTTCTCATCTTATTTTTGGCTTCATTTTTAAAAAATGTTTATAAGATATCTTTTGTAAAATGTCAGTATTTAAAGCTAAAATTTAACAGGTTTCTGCCAGAAAAGCACAACATTTGTTCAGGAAATTATTTTCAATTTTAAAGAGTGAAAAGGAATTTTCACACAATGTAGACCAATTCAATCTCAGCTTGTGTAGACCTTATTAATGTAACGCTGCCCATTAACAAAAGAGCCCTTCTCATCTATGCTGCTTAAAGGTAAATGATTCTGGATAAATCCAATACCACAACAAATACTATGACAGTGAACAATGAGACAGCAATTAATGTACCAATTTCCTAACTCGCCATCTTACAGGTCTCCCGTACTATGCTGGTGTGCCGGGGGTTCCTTCAGCTTTCCAGTACGGCCCCACCGTCTTTGTGCCTCCTGCTTCTGCCAAGCAACCTGCAATGGGCCTAGCAAACCCCTCCAATCAGTACCACCAACAGCATCAGCCTAGTTATGGACAGCATGCATATGGCACAGGTAAGAACAGGACAAACAAGAAGACTCTGTCTCTCACTCTGACTGATGTTTTCAGACAGTTAATGCAGCACATCTTTCAAGTAAAACTTTTCATTTGAAGATTATATTGAGAAGTTTTAATTCAGCTTTTTAGTAGTTCTTATTGACTGTGAGACTGCATTTGTGTGACCAATGACAGCGCAGGTTTATCTTAAACTTAGTGCAAAACTGTCACAGGAACTTGCTGACTTCAACAGTTGAAATAGATACAGTGACATTAATTCCACAATGAAAGCGCTTTTCATATAGAGCAGGTTAGACCTTACTCTGATAGTATTTATAGAAACCCAACAATTCCCACCAAGAGCCAAGTACTAGACCCATATTAGTGGGTTATCTGGCCAGTTATTTCTGTCGTGTGTTTTGATGCAAAAGTACACAAGCTAGTCTTACTTGTCTCGTAAAATACAGCTGTACCAAACCAAATTGTTGCTGTTCATAAGTACAGGTCCTGTGAAAAGGACATAAGAAGGACAGAGACCTTGGTATAGATTAGGTGTGAAGGAAGCAAAGAAAATTCAGCTTCCAACCCTATATTCATGTACACCAAATGCTGCATGTGCGTGTGGAATTGGGCCTGTGTGTTTTTTGTGCTTGTGCTGCATGCGTAGCTCAATCCCCCTGCTGAAGTTGGACACAGCTCAATATAGACACCACAGCCATTTTAGTCAGGTTACCTTACTGCCTCTCTCTCCCCTGCCCCACCTTCCCGTCCCCTTTCCTCTTTTACTTCTCTTCACCTCATCTGTTATCCGTCTCCCTTCTCTTCCTTCCCCATCCCTCTCCTCTGCTCGCTCTGCCTCCTCTCTTCTTCTGTGCTCACCCTCCTTCAGCCTTTGATGACCTGTCTCAAGCCCACGCTGGGGAATACAGTAAGGGAGGGTACGGAGGCTCTGCCCAGTCACAGGCCAAGTCAGCGGGCAGCGGCCCAGGGAAAGGTACATACACAACATGTGCGCACACTCAACACAATACGCACAAAGTCAGTGGGCAAAAACGGATGTAATCACAATTGTAGATGATTCTACAGTTGAGCGTTGTGGGTGGAAAAAGGTGTGTATATGCACGTGTGTGATTGCACTTTGATGTTCACGTAAATGGATACATGCAACGGGGTTAAAAAAAGTGAGCATTCCTCTGCACCTTCTCACTTAACATGCTTCTTCCTACTGGCTGCCCCCTCTCCTACTAACAGTGGAAATGAACATTCATTACTTAATATTTGTCAGTGAAATGACAGTAGTTGTTATTCCCTCCTTAACCCCTTTTGCTTTACTCTCTTCCTTGTTGTTCTTGCTTTTTCGCTTTCCTCCCCTCCCTCTTAAATTCCAATCTTTTTCTTTATTTCTTTCCTGCTCCCTCTATTTATTCTCCTCTCAGCACCAGGACTGTCAGGTTCAGGAACCAGTGGAGGAGTACCTGACATGGGAGGTTCAATCTACAGCAAATCTCAGGTGAGTGATTTGCTGTCCTGTTGCATGTCTGTGTTTAGGCTAAGACTTAAAATAAAATGATAGTCTTAAAATCACACTTCAGTGGTTTTTATGGAATGCTAATTGAAATGTTCATGATTTTCATTTAATTTTGTATTATAATCTCTTTTCTTCTCTGTTCTCAGTCATTTGACAAACAGGGCTTCCACACAGGGACACCTCCTCCCTTCAGCCTGCCTTCAGCACTGGGGGGAACGGGACCCCTGAACCCTGGGGGTGCTCCTGGCTATGCTCCTGCTCCCTTCCTGCACATCCTGCCACCACACCAACAGCCCCACTCCCAGCTGCTGCATCATCACCTCACACAGGATGGCCAGGTGAAGCATTTAGGCATGCATAATTCTCCACACCCAGGGTTTCATGAAATAAGTTTGCATTATTAGAAGTGTTTTGTAAATCTGGGTGTTTGTGATTTTGTCCGTTGTATTAGACACCCATGTTTTCTGAAGAGCTGTGACCTCAGCATCAAGTTGTAGTTAGCTGACATAGGTGAGCAACCAAAAAAGACTGCTCCTGTGCAATAACCTGCATGCCTGCAGTATTTAGAACTTACTAGGCCTTTTTTATCAAATAGTCCCAGGAACATTTTGCGTCTAGAGCTAAAAAGTCAGGCACTAAAGCTTTTGTTTGTCAGTAGCAGTCATCACTGCAAACTCTACCCTGATGGTTCCTGGGCCCTCAGAAAGAAAGTACTACTGCACGGACAGATACTTTCAGGGGGCAGGAACCTCTTCTCAAGGACCAAAATTGGGTCTGTAGTTTCCTGCGCGTTGAGCTAGTAAATTTGAGTCCCTCAAAAGGTTCCTGGAAATGTTCCCGCAACTGGAACAGGCTAATAAAGTAAATGGGAATTGAAATAAACGTGTTGGGTAGTTTCTTGGTCTTAAACAGGATTTCTTCTTCTCTGCAGGGTGGTCCTGGTCAGCGAAGTCAGTCTAGCAGCATGCAGCAGAAAACCCAAGGCAGCAAGTCCAGCTATGGCAGCTCCCCCTACTGGGCCAACTGAGGAATGCTTCCCCATCCCCCAAAAGGCTGTGTGTGCGTGTGCGCGTGTGTGTAAAGCTAAAACAAAATACAAACCGAAAGACACACTACCCTCACAATGAGCAACCTTGGGCCTCCTCGCCCCAATCCCCCCACCTCCAAGTCCTCATAAGTCTTTTGGGTTCTCTCTTCCCCCCCTTTTCAAAATTGGTTGTACATGTAAGATATTTATGTATGTATTTATATATATATATACTGTATATGTAATAGTAGAACATGAAATGTGGTTGCTGCATTTTATTTTTGAAGGACTTTTTTGTTTACTTTTTTCAAAACTGCAGGAAAAGATGTTACATTAAGACAGAATATGATGGTGAGAGAGCGAGAGAAGATAAATTATCTAAAACTTCCTGTAAGAAACCAGTAAAAGGAAAATGAGAGAGCTATAGCACTGATTGCATATGAGGACATTTCTGATGGGGGTGGGGTTTATTATATCTAACTGCATCTGTCTCGTCTTTGTCCCCCCTTTTTTTTATACATAACTTCATCCCCCAAACTTAATTTTGTAGCTACATGTCTTCCCCTCTTACCTCTCTCCCTTCCTTCTTCTGGAGGGTTGCCTACCCCTTGTGTCAACATCCTTCTCTTTGAAGACAGACGTGCCCATCTAAATTTTATATTTTAATTTAATTTTAACCCTGATTTCCCTCGAAATAAAGTTCTGAGCAGTTGGAATTCTGATGTGTCTGAGTGTTTGTGTGCCAGTTCTTGACATTTTTTCTAGAGTTTTGGAAGTTCAGATGTAAGTTTTCTGATTTAATAATTCAGTGGAAGAGATGAAAACAATCATTTAGAAACTTCCAGCACGTTCTGTTAACATTATTCATGTTTGCTCATTCATATAGAAATGTTAAACAAAAGACCCTATTAACATGAATAAATCTAAATATTGCATCAAAATAGTTTTATTTATTCATGGTTATATGGCAGGTATAACCACAGATGGAATAAATGTTTCATTTATAGTTAGTTATCTTAGCCAAAAATTATTTTGGTATCATTACTCAAGATAAAAATCTATGGAAAAATAGTTTTATTTCAAACTGAACTTACCTGAGGGTCTGCTGTAAATTTGCAAATTTGTGTGAAATAAAAAACAACCAACCTATTTTCAAAAAAAAGAATAGTTCTCTGAAACTGAAAAGAACATTTTCTGTAATCTGGTTGCCATTATTGTGTTCTCTATCTTTTAAGCCAGTTGGCCATATGGTGGCCCAGCTTGAGTGCGACACAGGTGGCTCTCTGATTACAGCGAATCCATCATTAAGACACTTCCTTTTCCCATGAAGTGCATATTCTATGATGCTATTAATAAAATAACTTACTACAAAGTACTATTTCTTTTTTAAATAACTTAATATAATGAACTTATTGGCACTGCACAAACTTTTAGTTTAAATATGAAAAGAATAAATAGAATGTGAATGTGCTGAACTAGCATTATTTTTCAGCCCAGTCACTTTTCTTTAAGTACGCAGTCATTCAGAATGAGGGTGAATGGATGGTGAAAGACAATGGTATTTAAGGTAAACCGACTGTGTTGGATTGCAGCCTTTGCCAAAGTAGCAGTAGAGCGAGGGGTGCTTGCACCTCAGTCATCCAGACAGCCTCACTACTGGCTCTACCTTGTGGCAATATGATCAATTATTTTTAGAAGTGTAGGCCCTGCTAATGTTCTAATGTTCTAGGACTAATGTTCATCAGTTTACCCAAGATCATTTCTATTTCTAATTATTAAACTTTGGTCCCGGCAGTAGCAGCTCCTTCTAAATGCATTTTGTTTATTAATTTTTATTATTAAAAGGGCCACCACTATATATGAAAATATTTGCTTGGATCATGGCTCCTAATTCAGAGTTAATTCAAAGTTAAAGTGTTTACACCCTTACTTGAGTATACCACATGCATTCTTAATGATACCAACGTGATATTTGCATAATCTGATTTATCTCAAGGATGTTTCCATGAAGGAAGAAGGATGGCTCTGTCAGTGTTGTGCAATGAAAACTAATTAATTAGATGAGGAGTTGAGCAACATTTCAGTTACATTGCCTTAAAATGCAATAGTTCCTCCAGTCATTGTGTTGTAAGGGAAACAAAGTAACTCACAGCATACTGTTTCAGCACAGATAATGTGTTTAGGAACAGATAGAGTAGTTCTTCTCAACTTCTAACAATGTAAATGGACATCAACATCAACATTTTTAGATTTTGCTCCTATGTGTAATATTATTAATCCCCACCAGATGGCAATATATAGCTATGTCAATTGAAGTCAATTACTGAGACTGTACTATACACATGAGTACAAGAGGCCAGTCCAGGTGTTTCACAGCTCACCAGACCATAGCAAATAAATCCTCTAAGATACCCTTTCATAGTTATACTGCATAACATTGACCTGGGCACTGATGAAATGCATTGTTGTGAGTCATATTTGGAGCACAATAAGACTTTTAAACACAGATAATTACACATTAAAAGAAGCAATGCAGACCAGTCAAACAAGTATGTGTTGAATAGCCTATATAAATCTGGTATACACTACAACTGACAAAGGAGAGGGTGACGAGAAGAAGGGAAGGGTGGTGATGAGAAGGTGGGATGCAGAGCAGAGAGGATGGATAGTCGGTGAGTGGCAGGCGTTATTGTGGCCTAAGTGCAGGAGCCTACAGCAACAAGGTCAAAGGTCAAAGTGAAGTTGAAAGGTCAACCTTAGCTCCCAGGAAGCCCACCCAGTGAGATACACAGAGAAAGGGGGTCACAGACATCGATGGGGCCTACAAAACAACTGAAGGAACAGAAAGGTACATGAAGGAAAGAAAAATGTAGCATAGTGCAAATAGATAAAAAGAACATTCAGATCAACCAGAGGGAAGCTTTAAATAAAAGTAACAGACAGTAGACAAGGGATATGCTGACAAAAAAAAGAGAACTTCTGGAAAGGAAAGCAAATTAAATGATAGAACAGAAAGGAAAGGATGGGTAAACATGTATACATGAGAGCGGTGTGGAGAAGCAGTGGTAGATGGGTAATTGCAAGATGCATTTGAATGCAAACAGGACACACATGTTTGATAACGCCCTGGTCTTAATGGGACAGGAAAATGATGTGGGAGGTCCCCTCCTAGAAATGTTGGGCTTGATACTGAATGAACAAATTAGCTGTGTCCTCTGTGAATAAAGCTAGTTGGCCGCAGTTTCCTATTGGGGCCTACCATTGTGTTATCATGGGGGTTGTGTGAAGTTGTGTCTGGCCTACACACACGATGCACCCTGTTATTTCAACGAAGAGGCACAGGAATGCACACAGGAATGCCCCTCAGAGTGTTTGTTGACACTCTGAACCGCTCTGCTCTCAGATGTTGACAAAGACGTTTTGTTGGGGTTCACTCGGTTCACTCCAAGGAGAAAATTGGGGAGCTTGTGAGGCTGTCACGCAGGATATCGCGACATTTTAGTCCTGAAAGGAAATTGGGGGCCCTGGTACTTAAGGTGGCCTCGTGACCTGGGTACTTGATTTGGATACTCAAATCAATTTCTGCTGTGTTTCGTCTCCACTCCGTTTTTTTCCTTTAAATTACAAGCCCTTCCATCCGGCTGAATGAAGAATGATCACTGGGTGTTTTTTTCTTCTTTACTGCCTTTCATCTCCATCTGGGGGACCATGAGATGTTCTTGTCCCCCCGCTTGTTGTGAGATGTGACAGCGGGATCCATTCAGCGAGAAATTGGCTGCAATTAGTGCAATTATGCTGATTTTCACTTGTGTCCCATGCAGAACAGAGTTTTCGCTGTGCACAGAGACATCCCCGGGAAACTGCTGCAAAACAAAAACCCATCAATCAACAAAGGCCTGGAATGAAAGGCTCAACTGCAGATAATACCGGGCACATTCCATGATGACAGCGTTTAGTCAGCTGTGACCTGTGTTGCGATGGGGGGCATGACATCTACAGCTTCACTGATTAAGTGGAAATATGCAGTAAAGCCAAGGACAGAAGGCCTGCATGGCAGTGGTGGAATGCAAAATCCAGGCCTACAGTAAGGTTATCTGTAAGGCTGGTTACAGTGTGACACTGTCTAAACACACACACACACACACACACACACACACACACACACACACACACACACGTATTTCAAGCAATCTGACCTATGACCATAAATTATGACAGTCACAGCAAACCGATAAATGTCGAAAGAGTGTGGGGTGTTTGTGGGAAAAAAGAAAAATTTCATGTTTTTTTTGTCTGTCACTGTTTGCCATTGGATGATGACTGAGTTGGAGGTCATAGTTTACCCAGCTTTACATTGGTATGTCTATGTCAATATTGCCCAGGAGACTGACAAGGCTTACATTCAACGGCAGCTTTCATGGTGTAGGAAGGCGGAGCAGTATCCAAAATTTAATGCATCCACTGTTGTAATTTTTTAAAGGAAAATTCTATAAGGGCAAACATCACTGACATTCCACCCAGCAGTTATCAGCTATTAAAATGTGACATACTAGCAAAACACATAAACATCTCAGTCACTCACTGAAAACTTGCTGGTTGATGGTTAGAAATCAGCTCTGCTGTCTCAAATACAAGTAGGATACTTCTGTAGCGATACTAGCTCAAAACAAGTCTTGAAAGAAATGCAGTTTTCACTGTTATTGTGTTGTTGGCTAAAAACAAAACCCAAAAGTGTGAAAGATGTTACACTGGTCTAAAATTCTCAATATTTTTAAGATGTTTTATTGCAAAATACACACATTTTTAAAAGTGCAGCACACATGATGCCAAACCAAAAATTAAATTATTATTAACATGTTTGATAAATAAAGTGTTTTTCTATATTATGTTAAATATTTTACTTAAACATATTATCTGAATAATAGTGGTACCAAGAAAGAAAGAATCTGTTGACAGGACTCTGTTCTGGTCCTTGAATTTTCTTCATCTATCTGGGATTATGAGTGCTGTTAGACTTAGGCTAATTAGGGTCAGAGCTGGGTCAGGGTTAGGGTTAAACATGGGGTCATGGTTATGGTTACTTGGCAGAAATGCACAAATCTATAGATTCGACCATATTGTAACTTTTGAGGTCAGTTGTGTTTTAATGCCACATTGCTATGGAAGTATAGTTATGAACATGTTAATTGCATATATAAAATATACAAACTTTTTTAGAGCTTTTTTGTACGTTCATTGAGGGTTATGACAGCAAAAAATAAACGCATTATTTAATATAGTCTAACTAGGATAACTTCCAGGCAGTTTGGTTTTAAATAAATCATTCTATCCAGAGTCTATCCTGGAGGAAGCCCTTGAAGTTGGCCCGCAAGTTGGCTTCCTGGCACCCGGTTTGACCCCCCCTGCGTTGTGTCTGGTGGACGGGCGGTCAGCGGTGGATCCAAGTAGAGTGTCTTTAAGACCCAGCGGAGTTCGGCAGGGAAACCCCGCGGCTTTAGTTGTTTCTACTCTCCGGAGTGTCAGCTAGTTATTTGTGGGGAGGCGCTGTAGCCATTTCGCCACATGAAAGCCCGATGAGCTGAACGACCAACATCCGAGTTGTTCGTGGAGAAGAGAAATCAGCTTTGAGGAGCTCCGCGCGCACACAGACGTACACGAACTCGCGCGCAAAGACGCACAGACACGTACACTTCCCCCCCTCCTCCGCGGTGGAAAAAAGGGAGAGAGAGAGGAACAGAGAGAGGGCACACGAAACGCAAACTTCCAACTCCCATGTGAAAAGCAGAGGTTTGAGGATAGGGTTTATTTTTTCCTCTTCGGGGCTCCGTTCCTTCCCCCCTCTCTCTCCCCTTACCCCCTTCTCTCTCTTTCTCTCTCTGTCTCTCTGTCTCTCTCTCTCTCTGTTTTGCCCGGATAGTTGTGTTTCTATGAGAGTCCTGCTCGGCGAGAAGAGAAGTTTGGTTGTTTGCCTGGTCGGCTGAGGAGGAGGAGGAGGAGAAGAGTCGGGGTTAAAAGTGGAGGAAGATGGTCCGCAACGCCGCTTGGAGAAGAAGCTTGCTGTGCGTCCTGGCGCTCAGTCTCAGCTTTGCGTCCCTGCCGTGCAAAGCTCGGATTTACACCAACCACTGGGCAGTTCGGATAGCTGGTGGACCCGAGGTGGCCGAACGGATAGCGGACAAATATGGCTATAGAAACATGGGACAGGTAGGTCGCACATTGCTCCAATCAAAGTTACCTCTTATGTGTGTGTCTTTTTGTTTTCTTGCTTTCGTCAACTCTTAAACATGGGGCATGCCATCGTGGTTATTATTCCTTAACCAGTAGACAAACGATTCAGGATCAAAGGACTGAAGGTCTGAAGTCCAAACCTGAGCCATGAACCTTCTGTGTGATCCTCTAACTCTGTCCCTCTTTCTGTGGCCCTCTGTCTCTCAAACAAGGGGAGAGAAGCTGCATGGAGCAAATAAAGAAGACCAAGAGCAGAATGGCACAACAGGTGCCTGCTCGCTGGGTTTCCGCTGATCATGTTCAGGCTGGGGCTACAGGGAGCTCACTATCAGCCTCACAGCCACCGCAGGCTCTGTGCTTGGTCCTTTTGACACACATGTGAGACAGCTAGAGCTGTTTGGTTTATGGTCTTGAATTTGACATCAAAAGGCCCACAGTTAAACAGATTCTCATGTCCTTCCTTCTTAACACTGTAGTATTGTATTTGTGCCATATAAAGGTCTGCTCCCCTGACAAGTCCCACTATACTTGGCAACTTGCCCTTTTAATTGAAAAACTTGGCAATGTTTTTTTTTTAAAAACAGTAGGGTACATGAAGGACGAGATGGAGATTTGGGTGTTGCACTTCTCTGCTTATGTTCCACAGTATTCTCCCAGTGAGTGTAATATCTAGGCGTAGTTCATAACTAGGCCCACTGTTGGTCAGCTGCTAAAAAACTGCATGGTTGAATCCTGCTAACATTTAGGAGAGCTTAAGTTGTTTTGATGCTTCATATCTTTTGTCAATATTAACAAATTTATGTGAGGAAGCAGAAAATGTTGAAATTTAAATTAGATATATAGGCCTATATATGTGTAGTATATTACAGTTTGCATTTCTGCACAGTGTAGGACTACAACTTTCACATTAGATTTGACACTTCGTTGCTTAGCAAAGTCTAAAATAAATCCTAACTGCAGCTGTAAAAATTATACATATAAAGTGAAGGGAAATACCTTTGTCTGTCTCTCTTCACAGTATGTCATTTTATTAATCAACAGAAGTCTGCTCAGGTCCAGGAAGAGGGGTTTAATTGGCCACTTGAAAATGTGTTTTGACAAAGTTTAAAGAGAAATCCTGTGTTCTTTATGGACTAAAGAAATACGCCACACAAACGTGGACCCCACACATACTCCAGAGTATCGTACCGAAATACGTGGGTAGTTCAAGCGTGCACTTGCCAGTGCTTGACGTGAAGACAGCGTGGAACAGAGGGGGGCATTCTGACAGGTTGTTGTGGGGTAGCCTAGTCAACAGCTATTGAACCCCCCCCCCCCTCCTTGCCTTATCCAGCCCGCCCACCCACTATACTCCCCAGAGAGCAGGCCTTAATGGCCTCGTTTATCCCCTCTCTTTGACGGGAACTAATGTGTGGAGTCCTCCCCCCCTTTCCATACCAGCCCCCCATAGGAATTCCCCTGTGGAGTGCAGTGTCGCCCCCAACCCCCACCATTCGCCCTAATTTCCATCTCAATATGGAGCGTTCATTGGACTTTGACACCTAATAGACAAGAGTTTTACTTCACTTCCTGGTTTTGGGGTCAGCTGAAAGCCGCTCCCATGGGAGCGATAACAGCATACTCTGGGTTCCTAATGTGAACTTTGGCATCCCCATCATGAACCCTTTCCCTCTTATATCAGTGCAGCACTGATGTACATGGAGAATAAAATTAAACATATGAAGCGAGATGACATATTTTTGTTTTTGCAGTTTGATGTTGCAAAAGATACACAACAATGTTTTTCACTTCAATTAAAATTGCTCGGCCTATTCATGTGGCTTGGACTGTGTGATTCATGATTTGGACATATGACTGTTAAATTAGAAGAGGTTTTAAGTTACGAGTGGAAGCAAAGTAGTTAAAGAGAGAAAAGGGGGGATGGGTACGGAAAACACGTGATAGAGAGACAATATAGTCTTCCTGACAGGGGTGGAAAGAGAATAACAGACAAAGATAACTACACACTGGGAGATGGAAGGAGGAGGGAGCGAAGTAAGGGACGATAGATGGATGGATGGATGGATGAAAAGAGTTGGCATGGAGTGAGAGAGCATCTCGTTGGGGAATTCTGGGTAATCCTCTTAACCATGGAGCCCCCTTCCCAGACTAAGACACTGGCCCAAATTGAGTCTAAATCAGCTGACAAGGCCCTAGATGTGGATATCTGTTCAAGCTGGTGTTTTGAGGAGGTCCCATCTCTTCGAAAAGAGGACTTGGAGCCATTGACAGGGAGGGTGATGATGTAGCCTGACATGGACAGGAGGTGGCTTGCATCAGTAACAAGATGGGAGATAATTTAGGCAAGTTGTACTGGTGCATAAATCCTTAAAGGCATCAGGCTAACTTTTGTTATAGGAATATTTTGTTATGCAGGAATAAAGTATCAAGAGTGACATTGATACCTCGCTCATACGGATAATTTCTATCCTGTTTCTGTGTATCATTAAAACAGTAATTCATTCATTGTACTTTTTGGTTTCTTGATTTGATTTGAGTTGGGGATTTAATTCCTTGTCTGGGCCAGTTGGGTCTCATCTTCTTGTGTTACATGGACAGCAATCATGCATGTGCACCCCACTTATTCAGGCAAAACTTGCAGTTTGGCAAGTATAGCACACAGAATAATTTCCATCGGGAAAGTCTTATCACCTTTTAGCAATTCCTGGTTGGATTCTGTATCAAGTGACAGGGAAATTTCATGGATGAAGTCTGTGACGCAACACTTCATAAATCACTGAAGTGCAAGTGGTTTTGCCTAAAAAATTGGTTTCGACATAATTTCCAGTAACCAGAGGTTCTGCTGAAGCTGTGATTCACTGTGCAGGTTATTGCATCACAATGAAAGTTCAGTTGACTGAGTAACCCCTGAATTTCCATCTGAATGCAAGTTGTCATAACTACAACACTGACAACTAAAGCCATATGCGTAGACTAGAGTTTAGTATTTTAAGAAAAGGGTGAGAAACTGCACATTGAGAGAGACATTGTACAACCTGAAGAGGTGTTATGATAGCTGTGATAAACTGTCACTGTAATTGGAAGAATTGGCGATTGTGGAAAAAGAAGACTGGCTTTAAAAAGAGCAGTGCAGCAGATGTTTAGACCTGGGCTTTAGGGTTTTTTAATTCTGTGTGTAGAGCTTTTCCAGCAGCTCCCCATTTGCAGACACTCCTAGAGGGAAGGGTGGCCTGCTAATGGCAGTGCAGATGTTGAGTAGATTAAATAGGCAGTGGAAGCACGATATGTTGAGACCTGTTTACACTATGAGAAGCATCCAAAGTGGTAGTTGCCTGTTATGGAAGCACATTTTGTTAGTATGTTGAATGCTTTTTTACTCCAGACCTCTGATGTGTGCTGCGTGTTTAGTTAATGTTTGGTGTTTGCAGGAAGGTGACACAGCCAGGCTTACTGGCCCTTTCTTGTTTCTCATTTTATCAGTCTGGAAGTTGGATAGTGTGTGTGTGTGTGTGTGTGTGTGTGTGTGTGTGTGTGTGCATGAGCATTTAGCTGAAAGCTGATCTAATGGGCTCTGTGGCAGTGGAGCTTAGCCATGGATCAGTGACACACCACAGGACTCTTGGCAGCCATGACACTTTGATCATCTGAGGCATTGTATGGACTTTATCAATTATTAAAATTAATCACCATCCAGCAGCTTGCTATCTGTCTATCCTTGTCTGTCTCTGGATTCTCTGTCCTCCATTTCTCTATGTTTTTGTCCGTTTGTTTGTGTCTGTACATTTGTCTGACTTTGTCTCTTTGTCTGTTTTTGTTTGACTTGTCTGCCCTTTCTGTCTCACCTTTTAGTCTGTGTGCTGTGTTTTTATGAGCTCAAAAAGGTTATATATATTACACAGAATAAACCTTAACATGATAACATAAAAAAATGTCCCTTTTCTTCTTTTAAGAGAAGGAACGTCTTAAAAGTACTTTTTGAGTTCTTTCGCTGGTGTGGTTGTCATTCCCAACCACAACAGGAGTTTACTCAGTTCCTTATTGACCATGATAAACCCTAATGTCAGGTGTATGTAAGATGTTTAAACAGTAAATGTGTTTGAAATCTGTTTCAGAACAGTGGAATGCAAACATCTCTACCAGAATAAAAATGCTAAAACAGTTATTCATGATCATTTTTAAGACATTGTTGCAGGAAAAAAAAAATCACACTACTGAGTTATGGTGAGGTAGAAAAGAGTTATGGATTGATTTGGAACTTGGAATTTTCTGAAGTCTGCCTGTGTTTTGCAGATTGGAGATCTCAAAGACCACTATCACTTCTTCCATAGCCGGACGATCAAGAGGTCGACTTTGTCCAGCCGTGGTCGCCATAGTTTCATCTCCATGGAGCCCAAGGTAAGCCTGTTTTACTGTTTTGTGAATTTCAGGTTTTGAATCAAAATAGTTTGGAGTGTGTGTTTCTGGTGATACTGCAGATAGTCATGATAGACAAAATAATCATAACTCAAGGTCTACATATCAGCTTTTCCTGCATACTGTTACGAGTTGTTACCAGCAAGCTGGGACGGAAGAATTCCTTATAATGGTATTCATCAGGGGGTTTTCTTCGTTTTCATGGAGGTGACCTTAGTATGGAACTCCATCTGCTCATGAATATCACATGGTGCAGTTGAAAGCCCTGGAAAAAGAGAGTAAGTGAACCTTGAGTTACTAATAATTTTTTCAAACTACTGTTTCCAGGGTATTAAATTAACTTTTACTCTCAAACAGGAGATACTTTTTAGACATCTTGCCAAATGTTTGTGTTTTTAGACAGAAATTTAAATAGGTATTTCTGACAGATTCCTAAGACCATTAGCGAAGACCATTTGTGTCTTCATTTGTTTAATAATGGTATACTTGTTTATGAAATACATCATTGCAATACAATCATAATTTCCATTTTGCAGTACATTCATTACCTGTTTAGGTAAGTTGTGCTAATGTCCTACCTTTTACAATCCGATCCCTGCTGTATTTGATGCACAGGCCCCAAAAATGTGTGGGATACACCACACAAACAAACTCAAGTGACTTTGCTTTCTTGTCCTTGTTGTTGCAGACAAGACCTGCACACAAATGGGTTATTGCAGGTACAAAGTGTTTATGAGGACAGGAACTATTACATTGCAGGAAAACCCCAGTTTTCTGACTTTTCGTGCTGTACTGATCACAATCTTGAGAAATTAGGCATATTCTGCTTCTTTTTTATTTATTCCACAAACCTAGCAACATCAGGTTGGATGGATAGGTGTAAAGGTGAGAGATAACATATTACTAAAATATAATTTTACTTGTAATAAAAAATAAAGTAGCTTCTAAATGCTGCTTTGTTACACCCCTTTTTGTTTGCTGAAATTGCCATTTTTTGCTGGTTAGCGCGTACGCCATGCTCATTAGTAAGGGGGCACTCGGCATCAATGGCCAATAGGTGTAATAAAAAACTGAATTTTATTAAAATATATAGCAATTTCTAAACATTTGGAACTATCATGTATGTGTGAAATACGTTGACAAACCACATATTCAGCCTTCAGGGGGCAGAGAAGTCTAGATACCTCGAATAATTTAAGTCACTTCTTGACTGACTTCACCCTGCCTGAGAAGTGCGAGATGCACAAGGCCACTTTACGTACAGGATGAAGTCCTAGAAAAAAAGGACTAGCCAGTTAATCAGATCTGTTAAATTAAATTTAGGGAAATCCTAGATTTCCATTCAGGTATGTGGCTCACAGAAAAATGTGATGTGAAATGTGACCCTTAGTCAACTTAGCAATATGTAGGGGTTTTTTGTAATTAGGGTGAACTGGCCCTTCACTGACTGAGGGTAAACCCTTCATCTTGTCCTGTTTGTGTCCCTCTCATCAGTGCGCCAGGTCATAAAACCCTGGCTGCATTATTAATGAAGCCTGGATCTCACACCACTCTGAACTTCATCAAAATACACAGGACGAGTTGCTAAATCAAACTTGGGGGGTGTTCAGTTGTTTAGATAAAATAGATCCACTACAGTGAGACTTCAGATATCCCATTTATATCCATTTGAAAGATATTGAGTTTTTGGAGATTCAGGGTTTTCTTCTCGTGTGTGTGTGTGTGTGTGTTGTGAACAGTGGATTCAAGCGCATGTAAGTTTGTTTGTATCTGTGCATGAATGCACATGAATGCATGCCGACTGCTGAGGAATGATAATGATGTATCAGTGTGATTGTAACAAGAAAGGATGAAAAAGAAACGAGAGACAAGAAACAGTGAGGTAAACAGGCAGAAAGTTTAAGACAGTGCCTGTCACCTTCTGTTATCCACTTATCTTGGTGTCCTTTATCTCCGTGTTTCTTTTCAATTTTCTTTTATTCTTTGTACTTTTTTTGGTCCACTCAGCTTGTTTTGTCCACCTGCTGTCCTTACCTGTCATCCCTTTCCTCTTCCTCGGACTCCCTCTCCTAACTCCTTTTATCACTGCTGCTTTCAGCGTACTCGTCTCCCTCCCTCCGTCTTTCGTTCTCTAGCTCACTCGGGCCTGACACGGTGCCATGGTGGAGGAAGGTTTGTGTCTTGATGCCAGCTGGCTGAGAGACTGAGATTTTAGAAGACTAGATCAGAGTGGAGAGGTTAAAGGAGAGAGCGGGGAAAAGGAGCTGTTATAGTAGGGGAATGAAGAGGAGCTGAAGAGAGAGAAGGGAAGAGGGGACAGATGGATTAGAGAAACCAAATAAAGGAAAAGCGGAGTGGAGAAAAATGGAGCTGTCAGTGTTTTCCCCCAACTGGCCATGCTTTCAGCGTAATCTGTGGACCTGTCTGTGGGTTTGGGATCCACATGACGGCTAGTTTGGCACTGGCACGGTCTGGCATACTGCTAATGATGTTTTGCAATCAGGTTTTGTAATAATGACAGCCGTGTGTGTTTGTGTGTGAGTGAGTCAGATGGGTGTAGCGGTGCCATGAAAGGCGCGCCCTGCCATCCACAGTACTCATTGGCACGCATGTTACCATGGAGATGCAGCACAGCACAGATTACCACTTTATGGCATCCGCCTAACTGCAGTGTCACTTGCCTCTCAGGTCAAAGACCACTTATTTTTATATTCTGGTGAATGACTCTGTCAGAGTGTGTGTCTTCTCCTTGACAGCTAGACGTCTCTAACAATTTGTTTAAAAAATGCTTTTTCAAAGATCAAATACACAAGATTTTTAGCCTGTTATCAATATTTATTATACCACTGAAGAGACAGTGAAGTTCATGTTGAGCTTTCCCTCTGTCTAACATAATGATGAATGAATTGTAAATGAATTTGAGAAAGTGAAAACCAAAAACTAAAACTAAAAAGCGACTATTAAAAACCGCAAATACATAGCTGTTAGTGAGGCAATCTTCTCTTTGTGTCTTAAGCAGCTCTCAGCTTGCACCTTGCACAGCTATGCTGACGTACGCCCATGACTCATTCATACTGGGAGTTCCAAGAGAATTTGGACAGCCGCAGACTTTTCTGTTGTAGCGCTGCACAGTTATTAGTTTTTAGTGTGAAATGAGTTCAAGTGTACTCAGTCTGCTTTGTTTAAAATCTATTTCCAGCAATTTCAAGTTTACTGTAAACAACAATTAGCGCACTACAGTGGTTGTTTCTCCTTTTTATAATGTCCTTTTTTGAAGTCTGTGCAGAGATAAGTAGAGAGAAACAACTGCTCAGTGCCTTCGCGGCTGTCTGTCCACAGCGTTCTGATGCAGGAGCATGGTGTTTCCAGCCGGTTTAACTTAGCGAAATGCTTGTTTACTTGAAGTAATTTATCCACACGTGCAGAAAAACTAAGACCCAGGTGTGGTCTGCAGCTGAACACTCACTGGGATACACTGAAAACGACAAAGTGTTCAGTGTTTCGTGATTTTTATGTGTAGCAGGCTTCTTCATCATGTCATGACAATATTTTACCACATAGTAATACGAATTGAATGAGCTTGAATCATATTAATATTAAACACCTCAAACAGTTGAAGTCGGCTCAATATTTATCCACTAAGGCTCATAGATTTTTTTTCATCCTCCAACTTATTGCCCACTTTATTCATGAACATGTGTGGGAGACAAGGACACAGTGTTACATCAAGGAGACAATACAGACGGAGCTTGTGTACCTGTCAGGACCTTTGGGGTAATTTGCATATGCACAGGTCTTATGAGATTTCACACAGTGCCAGGTACAGACTTCTATAAAGCCAGGATGCTTGTGTGACATTCTGCCACAGAATATGTTTTTGCCTTGAGTTTGTTTAACAGATGACCCATTAGTCAATGCCCTGGGATGAGCACCTACAGCTGGCCAGCACAGCACCACTGGGCTCAAACTGTCTGTGAAAAGTTGTGACTGTGTGCGTTGTTTGGGCTGAGGCTTTGAATTGCTCTTAGGGGAGCAGAAGAACTGGTTTCTCGCGTCAGTCCAAAGGTTTTTATGGGTGCTACTTTAGCCTTTGGCCTTTTTAAAAAAAACCTCACAGCTTTCAGTTATTTTTTTTGTCAACTTAAACAGAGTCTCAAAAACAGCAGTGAAAGTGGATCAATTTGTTCCCATTTGTTCTATTGAAGTGAACTCTTCCCCAGTTTCCCCTGGTTACTGACCCAGCCAGCAAGAGCCACCTGCAAACCCTTACACAGAGAGCAAATGAGAGAGAGGGAGGGAGGAAGGGGGTGGGAGCAGGAACGAGAGAGAAAGACAGGCGATCTCAGAGGAAAAATGGGCATCTGCAGGGAAGAAGACCTGAAATGCAATGAAGGAGAGACAGTGAGGAAGCAGCTGATGAAGGAGAGAGATGAGAAAAGTAAAACAGTGAGATAGCAGAGGGAGACGGGGTGGGGGGAGAAAAGAATAAAAGGAGGGTGACGGAGATGTACAGGTGCTAGCAGATCATGCCTCTGCTCCACCAAGCTGGAGTTAAAAGAATGAAGCAGATCCAATCGTCATGCCTCCGAGCCTGCCAGTGAATTGGCATTGAAACAAAGGCAGTAATACGCAGGCAAGTTTTAGAGGCATAATAGAGGGCAATATTGTCTTTGTTTGGAGAGGGATTGGCAAACGTCATACAATGGAGGGCTGTTACTAGTGAGTGATTTTTAGCAGGGACAACAAAGGATGGCATTGCCCTTTATAGTTTTAGAAAAACTGTTGAATGCCATTTAGCTGCCTCGGGTCATCCTGCAAACAGAAGACAAAAGTGTATTGAAATAAATCCAAGTAAGAAACCATTGTTAGTGGGGAACCACTTTCAATGCAAAAAGAATTTTTTTTTTAGACCAGTAGAGATTAAACTTTGGAATGGCAAAACCCACTCACATCACAGTTTTTTTTAGAACAGACACTCTTCCTCAGTTGGCTGATTACAAATATGTACAGTATCTGTACATTATAAGTATACCGTATTTCCTGTAATATTATTAGACTAAAATGGAACTGCTCATTTTGAAGATGATCCATGTTGTTGTTCATGATATTAATGTCAACATTGCCTACATTCCCATTGAAACCTCTGGACTTTTTATTTTTCCTCTGCCTTTGTGCTCATATTGATATTGGTCACAGTTTGCTTGAATAATTTTCTTTTGGCTTTAGAAGTGGTTTCCCTCTTCTCATGCTTCTGAAACAGAAAATGTGCAGAGAGGTGTGAAGATGAGGGCCACATCTAGCGCAACAGAACGGTTGAATCTGTTTCAAAGTAGTACTCATATTTCTGCTTTACAAATGTCCAACATTTTTTTAATCAATCTTTTCCTTTTTCAT
The DNA here is from genome assembly GCA_024633595.2 of Lepomis macrochirus. Lineage (NCBI taxonomy): Eukaryota > Metazoa > Chordata > Actinopteri > Centrarchiformes > Centrarchidae > Lepomis > Lepomis macrochirus. The sequence continues at coordinate 22,085,932 of JALXJV020000005.1, read as the reverse complement.
AATGAAATTCAGTTCTCAGCCCATAGACATTTGAAAGTAATCAGATGAAAAACCTGAAAAGAGAATAATTTTTTGGTTGAACAGTTCATTTTGTTGAAAGCTGAGGAAACCTCAGACAGCAAACTAGTCTCATCTGCTGCCGCAGCAACAGTGCATTGGAAGTGCTTCATGATGCTTTTTTATTCACTACACTAAGTCCATATGTAGGATATGAAGCGTATGGCAATAATAAAACCTGATACTTCAGTGATCCTAAATCTCTACACTCACCACCTCCTAAGGGAGGATGGAGGTCATTGTCAGCTACAGAGCAGCACCTCACCGGGGTGGTAGGGATTCAGTGTCTTGCTCAAAGGCACTTCAGTAACGTAGATACTTGCCAGCACGCGGATGCATGAAATTCAGATTTATTGGTACTTGTTCATTAGACAAGTTCAGAAAAGTGTGTCTGAAATCCTTTAAATGCTTGGGCTTTGTCTGAGACATCTGAGGTGAACGATACCCTAATTGGGATCCAAATTCAGCAAAATGCTTTCTTTTTTTCCCTCCATCTGTAAAGTCTTTGCTCCGTCTTGTTAATCTGTACAAGAATATATGGCGGAGAGGACTGGTAGGGAGATAAGAGGCATTCATCGTCAGACCTTCCTCGAATCACCAAGTTACGGACAAGAGTGGTTACGAGTTACACTGCAGATCAAAGATTGTGGTTGATGCTATGCTAATATATGCAAATTATAATGATACACCATTGGTTTTGCACAGACACACACCCACACGCAATTGTTGTTTTGAGGCTAATGCCATGAGTAAATGGTTTGAAGCTTAAGGTCCTGGCAGAACTTGGAGTCAAATGAGCGGAGGCAGACGTAGGAGCACCAGGTTAAAACAAAATATTTGACTGGGTTTTTTTCACTCTTGGTCTCTGTGCCTACACCGGTTTTATTCACTCATTTGCCATTTCTTTTTTCTCCCATATCTTGCTCTCTTAAAAAGAAGGTCTATAGTCTTGAGTTATTAAATGACGTCACCTAGAGAATATTTTTTTCCTCTCCCTCCTTCACAAGCTATAAAGAGCTACATACTTGAGTTATTAAATCAGTGTTATTTATAAATCAATCTTCTTTTCACTTGCTGTCTTTTGGTGCTATTTGTTTTCACTTCCCTCCCCTTCCAGCTCAGCTTTTTTTTATTGACTCTCCTGGGACCTGTTCTCCTCAGCTCTTTATCACCTCTCTTTCTCTCGTCTTATCTTGTCTAGTTTCCTCCCTCTCCAACTCTCTGGAGAGCCTGGCAGATTGTTTCAGTGCATGAGACTTGATAGTCACTCTGCATTCATTTTGTCAGCTCTTCTCTCCTCTCTGTCTGCTGGAGCTGTATTGATGTGGAGAAATGTCTTTGCAGTTGGACATTGTTCACTAAAGCTTCAGACTTTGGGTCTGGAAAACTGAAGGAACAAAACAAAAAACACTTTTCAGTGTAAAAATGATTCTATTGAT